>CAVNZG010001665.1:0-17936 GCA_963693315.1 Diogma glabrata
ACTAGAGGCTTTATACTAGGAAAAAAATTCGTTTTTTTAATCCGTTATAACGGCCGTTTGGATACTAATATTTTTAAAAACTTCATAAATTTAGAATCTGTGGAAACATTTTAACCCGTTTCTTATAAATATAAGCCTCTGCAGTTAAAGGTTTTTGACTTGTTGGCTTCAACAAAAAAGTTTGCAACAATCCATAACTACAATTTCCAAAAACCTTATAACAGTCAATGAGAAAAAAATAAAATGGTTTGAATAGAAGAAATTAATTTTTTTCCTTAGAAATAAACTATTTTGATATTTTGCAGTAATTGGACGACATATGATATAGCGTAGGTTTATGTCATAAATTGTCACACACATGTTCTGTGGTAGATTTGATATTTGTTTGTTGCAAAATTGGATAGATATAGTTTTGCTTATATGTAGCTAATTACTAGTGACTAAGTTAGCACATGTTTCACGTTTATTAAACTTAACCCTACATTGTGACTTTTTGTGACCAACTTTCCCACAACGATAACATTTGAACTTGAATGACTTTGAGGTCATTGTATAATTTTCATCTGATTTAATATTCACAATTTCACTGTAAGCAATTATTTTATGATTTTCATCTAATAATCTGTTCTTTACAAAATCAATACTTAAATTTTCAGGAGACATTGTTTCCAACGCTGTAAAGACGCCGTTATAACATTTTGGTAATGTTAATAAAAGGTGGCATATAATATCCATTTCTTCTAGTTTAGCGCCTGTTGATTTTAAATCACGAACTGTTTTGTCAAACTTTAACAAATGGTCTTGCAAATTTTCATTTTCTTCGCATTTCATAGTTAATAACTTTTTCCTCAACAAAAGTTGACTAGAAATGCTTTTTCTTTCAAAAACGCATTGTAACGCATTAAAAATGTTTCTTTGGGCGTTTCTTTATCTTTTACGTATTCCAAATGGCTGTCAGCTATGTTTCTAATTAGTATGGATTTACATAACTTTTCATTCTTTTTATTTTTATCCAATTTGGAAACATCGGTTTATTGTTCACATACTTCCTCATATATCTTGGTTAAGAAATCCTCCACACCTTTTTCTTCATAAATTACTTTGATCCGGAACACCCAATTATTGAAATTGGTTCCATCAAACAATTGTACTTTGTACTTTTCTTCTTCCATATTTGTTTTTCACCTTCAAAGAAATTTAACACACTTTACTTTCGAAAAACAAATATATCTGGGCACATAACCTTTTGAAATTTACGAATCGATTCCTTGTTTCGTACAATATTTATTAATAAATATATAAGAAGCTTCTTGAAGAAAAGATACAATTCCTTCTATTTAATATAAGAAAAACTACAGCATGAGATTAAAACTTAACACATTACAAAGGTAAGTACTAGGTCATTCAATAAGTCCGTAGGATGACATAGATGGCGTTACTAGAATTTTTTCCATATGATTTTTATTTAGTACTAACCTTCAAACGATACTTGTATAAATTTGACAGCAATCTGACTATTTATTCGTGAGTTATAGCATTTTGTGTGAAGCATTTTTTGTTTTTGAAAAAAAAATGGAAAAAAGTGAATTTCGAATTTTAATAAAGCATTGCTTTTTGATGAAAAAAAATACAGGGGAAACCAAACAATGGCTTGATAAACATTATCCAAACTCTGCTCCATCGAGACAAATGGTAGAGAAGTGGATTGCTGAATTTAAATGTGGTCGTACCAGCACAAAAGATGCAGAGCGCGGTGGACGCCCAAATGAGGCTGTTATTCCAGAAAACATAAAAAAACTCCACAAATTGGTTATGAACGATCGCAAATTGAAGGTGCACGAAATAGCTGACATTGTAAAGGTAGCAGATGGTAGTGTTTTTACCATTTTACATGAAAATTTGGGTATGCGAAAGCTCTGTGCAAATTGGGTGCCGCATGAGCTCACAGTCGACCAAAAACAACAACGAATCGATGCTTCGGAGGAGTCTATGGCACTGTTAAACCGCAATAAAATGGAATTCTATCGTAGATATATGACAATGGATGAGACATGGCTTCATAATTACACACCAGAATCCAAAAGACAGTCAGCTGAGTGGACAGCAGTCGACGAACCGAATCCAAAGCGAGCAAAGATGCAACAGTCGGCCGGTAAGGTGATGGCGTCTGTATTTTGGGATACGAACGGAATAATATTCATCGACTATCTCCAAAAAGGAACCACCATCAACAGCGACTATTACTGTGAACTTTTGGATCGATTGAAGGCTGAAATCGCAAAGAAACGGCCACAATTGCAAAAGAAAAAAGTGTTGTTTCACCAAGATAATGCACCGTGTCACAGATCGATGAAAACGATGGCAAAATTGAATGAATTGGTCTTTGAATTGCTTACCCACCCACCATATTCTCCAGATTTAGCCCCTAGCGACTTTTTCCTGTTTTCAGATCTCAAGAGAATGCTTGCTGGAAAGAAATATAAGTCCAATGATGAAGTAATCGCTGAAACTGAGGCCTATTTTGACGAGAAAGAGAAATCATACTATAAAAGTGGTATAGAAAAGTTGAAAAATCGCTATACTCGTTGTATCGCCCTCGAAGGCAACTATGTTGAATAAAAAAATCGAGTTTTGTCAAAATGTTGTTTTTTTCTTACTTATCCTACGGACTTATTGAATGACCTGTTATATAACAAGACAAAATTGACAAGTTGTGTATACTGGACTAAAAAGATGCAATTAATATTACTTAGCAAAAATGAATATACATGTATGATTTGATTGACATAATTCAACAGCTATCGGCTCTTTTATATCTCTCTTCATACAATTTTAAAGTAATGTTCTCTCTATATTTATATAAACTCTAAGTTTTTTCCACATTATTAGAGAATGAAGCTACATTGTAAAATATTGTGCTACTATTAAAAAATAATAATAAAAAGTTGGTCAAATCTCATGTCATAGCCCGTTCGGCAAAAAGATTTCATATTTCAAATTTATTTATTTATATCAAAAAAGAAAGTACGTAGTACTTTTACATTTGATTTTAATTACAATGTTATTTTGAGTATCACAGACTAGGCCAGAGTAAAGTTAAATATTAAAATCTACTAAAAAAGCAAAAACATTATAAACGTTACTTAAAATACATAAAAACAAATAATATCATAACAAGCTGTGAAAACTCATCATCTCTGAGGCACATAAAAGCAGCCCATACGCTTAGACATATACTGAGCTGTAACTAAAGATTACAAAATTGACTAGGAATATGGATTTCGATCCGGTCCGTTTTAATTTTAGCGGTAAGTTATTCCACAGTTAGATCCCCCTTACGAAAACAGATGTATTAAGAGCGACGCATGAATTTGAAGCGGGGATGAGTCTCAGGTTATCTGAGAATCTAAATGAGAAGCGTAATTTTTCATAAAGATAAGTGGGACTCTGAGTACGAATTAAGGTTTTCAGGAAATAGCATATTCTGAAATTCAAATAGGGGAGTATATCAACAGCTCAATAAACGCGTAGTATATGGAGAGATGTGGTCAAATTTTCTTAGTTTAAAAACATATCTGGTACAAGCATTAAAGCACATACGAAGCGTATACTCGCATTTCTTGCTCATTCCGAAGAGGACCGTATCCCCGTCGTCTTTTCAGGCTGACATCAGCGAACATTGTGGGTCTCCAAAGTCCACGAAGGCAAATAAAAACTTTTCGAGACAGACTTATTACGTGTTCGTCCCAAGTTAACTTGTTGTTGATCACAACTCTTTATATTTTTCGAG
Organism: Diogma glabrata; assembly: GCA_963693315.1. Classification (NCBI taxonomy): domain Eukaryota; kingdom Metazoa; phylum Arthropoda; class Insecta; order Diptera; family Cylindrotomidae; genus Diogma; species Diogma glabrata. The sequence continues at coordinate 3,791 of CAVNZG010001665.1, forward strand.
TATGGCACTGGATTGTTTAGCAACATTAATTTCGGCAAATCATTTAAATTATATGAAGTGGTATTCAAGTAGATTACAATGGCTTGAGTTTTTGCAGTGTTGAGTTTTAGGCCAATTTCTGATGCCCAGCATTCGATTCTCCCAAAATCGTCATTCATAGCTTTCACGCAATCAGAAACAGAAACTACATCCAAATTGCTTGAGAGATAGATCTGAATATCGTCTGCATATAGATGGAAATTACAATTTAATATGTTTTTGCTAATATCGGCAACATACATGCAGAACAGTAGAGGACCCAGAATGGACGCTTGGGGTACACCAGAACTGATCAAGATTTCGTTAGGTAAATTGTCGTCAATTTTTACTTTTTGAGTCCTGTGCGAGAGATACGATAAAATCACTAAAGCAGCAGGCCTAGAAAAGCGAAAATTTCTCATTAGTTTCTCGCAAATTACATCATGTTTGATTGTATCAAATGCCTTCGTGAAATCAAGCAGGCACAGTATGGTCAGCCTCAAGATATCATAAAAGGCTCTTAAAGATAATATTTTTATGATCTGACATCCAAAATATTTCTCTTGAAGATAACGTAATGCTATCAGTAGCCCTATTCCGGTACATCGTGAAATATTAATTGACAAATAAATTATAGTAATTTTTTCATAACTAGTATTCCGTGTCGCGGGAAATAACAAATTCGTATTAGAAAATATTTCTTTATTTCATTTATTGCACTTTTTTCTCAATTCCCAATTCCCAGGGAAATGCCGGAATAGACGTACAGAAAGATTTCTTACGAGCCACCTGGGGATAATAGAAAGGCAATATTTTTAGAGGTCCAAAAGAGATCGTAAAGATAACTGTTATATGTTAGAAATTTGAGGATAATTACTAATAGTTTAAAATACCAATAAAAATTTTATTCAACTGTTTATTTTTTTATTGTTATCTATTACATAATATTTTATACCTAATTATTATAAAATTTTTTCATTGCTTACTTGAGGCAATAGCGAACATGCTGCAACCAACTTTTTAAAACCGTTTCGCTTCGTATTCGTATCAGTCGAATCCAGTACTAGTATCTGCAAAATATAATAACTATAATTTACTATCTACAAAATAAATTATTTATATATATTTAAGTTTATAACACAATTATGTTTTCACAATATTTACCTTGCTGACTTTTAGTTTTAAAATGTACAGTATTTCCGATGAATTTTTAATATAGGCAGATTTTCTGCAAAATAACAGTAAATTTAAAAAGCTAAAAATAGAAATGATTAAATATAAACTAGCCTTTAATAAATATTATCCCTTTGATCAGGTGATTAACATCAAGACTATTTATTGACAGACTATGACAAGTGACAAATAAGGACATAAATTAAGTAAGGTTATGATGCATTATTGACAGCTGTACGCATTTGACGTTTGATAGTTTTTGTATTTTCAGAAGAATGATATTATAAATAATTTATTTGTTTATATTTCTACGTTAATAATAGAATTTAAAAAATTTCATAGATAACTATCAGGCTGATTCTGACATACACTCACAGATGTAAAAATAGTCATAGCAAAGACTTTTCAAGACTTAGCTAAGACTAAAACCTTCTAAATGCGATTCTGTATGTAGTCACAACTGTGAAATGTAAAAAAAACCCTCTTAACGTAAGACCATCAAACATGGTTATCTTTTAAGCATCATAATTTAAAGTTTCATATTTTTTTATTTGAATTCTTGTATGAAAAATTATATAAATAGAGGATAAAATATTAATTATGAATTATTTATGTAACTATTATAAAATTTTAAATAATTATCTCTATTTTATTTTAGTTTGAATCAAAATTATAAAACAAAATATATATTGATATTGATTTTAAATAAAATGGCGATTGAAAATTTCATATTTGCAATCAGCGTTGCCACTCAAAAAAATTAAAATGTATCCAATTTTATAAAAAAATGTATCCAAATGTATCTACTTTTTTGAAAAAATGAAACATGATTATTTGATATTGCTAAAGGACTAATTACAATATATGTTTAGTTCAATTCAGTATCCTGATGACATTTATTTATAATATAACAACAAAAAAATCACATTGATTCAAATTTTATCTGATGATTTTTATATGTGTTTTATTTGATGAATAAATTCCATATACATTTTTTGCACAGTTTTTGTCACCTCCAAAAATTCCTCTTTTTGCAGTTTATTGTATGCTAAAAATGATTGTACTGCATATCCCATACTTATTTCAGACAATTGTATATGGTTTTCTTTTAAATTATTAAAAACCTAGTGATCGATTTTCAAAAACTGTTTAAAATTAGTTACACTGCTCGCCAATTTCTGATACTTTTTCTTTCACAAAAAGAGAATAGACGAACAATATAACAAATTTCATAAACATTTTCAAAGTTTTTGGAAATCCAACACAGCTAAAGGCATATTAATAAAATGTATCCATTCTAGCAGTTTTGTGATTTTTTTGTAACCAGTATCCATTTAATAAATTTTTCAAATAATGTATCCAAATGGATACAAATGTATCCAAGTGGCAACGCTGTTTGCAATATCAAACTTTGACGTCTCATGTTGTTTTATGAAAATTTTGCAAATTTTATATAAACTTTAAGAAAAAACAATCATTCTTTTCTCACAAATTTATTGCAAAATAATTGATAAATAATATATGGTATAATTTTATATATTAATTGTGTATTTATTATTAATTATTATAAAATAAAATACATTTTTGATTTTAAGATTGATATTCAATAAAATGGCGGTTGAATAATTTCACAAACAAAAATTATTAATACCCTAAAAAATTTTCTAAAACATAAACTTGATTTCTATAAAAAATTATTATATATTATACCATAATTCTTAATAATAATTTATATGGTATTTAAATTTGTATTTAAATTATTTAAAAAGAAAATATGATATTTTATAATAATTTTGTTTATAAAAATAGCCGTTTGAACCGTAAACGAACAATGCGGTTCGTAAACGGTTCGTAAACGATTCACCATGTTTAGCGGGTATTTGTAGAGTTATTATGAGGTTTTTTATGACAACGTTCTCAGAATCGCAATTAAGATATTCCTCTTAAAAAAATTGTCATAACAAAAATAATCATAGCTAAGACCTCTTAACTCAGAATCAGCCTGTATAAATCTTAATGCTTACAAATGAACGTACGAGTAATTACTTATATATTTATTCATTGAAAAAATGATATCATTTTGAGCACATATAGATAGATATCCACCAACGTTATCCTAAATATATATTTTTGATCTTTATAAACTGACATCTCCGAAAAGTAGTCTCAAAGACAACATTTTTCTGAGCTGTCATTTTGTCATGGAATGTCATTTTTTAGACAAAATTTAGATGTCTTTCTGATGTTTATGCCGAGCGGGAAGTAAAAGTTTTTCCATAGCGCTCTAATTTTCAATATTAGCACAAACAATGCTTTTTAATGTAGCCCGCTTCATTCTCTATTAATTGTGAGGCAAAAATTTAAAAAAATTTAACTTTTTCATTACGTAAAAAGTATTGAAAATTTTTTTTCTTAAAATAATTTTAAAATACACTTGGATCTATTACTATGTTTCAATAATATGAGTTTCTATGTTAAGTTTCTATGTTTCCATGACCGAGTTAATCGGGATTATCTTGGATTATCTCGTCATGGAAACGGAGTTTTCGTTAAATTTCTTAACTCACCTTAACTCAACGAAAGTACGCGCTACTGGAGGAAAATAAAATTTTAATTGAAATTATTCAAGAAAAAAACTAATAAATTAATAATAAAAAACATTAGTAAAATGTCCAATTTTCCCGTCTTAACCAAATCACTTTTTGTATTTTTCACTTAATGTCATCACTTTCTGTATTTTAATACACAATTTTTGCTAACTCCAAGAATTTTTATAATCACAGGCAAGAAACTGTAATCGAAATCGTTTTGTAATCGATAGTTTCGAACTGGAAAAAAAGAGTCATATAGCTATTATATATTGTCATCTCACTATAACAAAAAAATATGACGTTTTGACATTTAAAATATTGTACATATTTTTCATTTACAGTCGCGCGAAACATATATTTGTGGGTAAATTAAACAATATATGATTTAAATTTAAAGTATTTTGAACATAATATATTTCAACAGTAAGTACATTTTAATGTTATGTATATATAAGAAAATATGTATTATGTCGTGAATTGTTTTAATTTTATTGTTATTTTATTGTTTACATAACCTATAATTTGAAGTTGCAGCATTTATTGATTTGAGATATTTCTATAAACTATTTTTAATGGTTTTTTTTCTCATTTCAGGTTCACATTTTGATATATACATATATATATCTATATAATTTTATAAACTATTTCTTTTAATGGTATTTTTTCTGATTTCAGGTTCACATTTCAATTTGTAGCTTTTTTGTTGAAATTTTTATATTTATTTTAAATAAAAATATCTAAAATATGTATTTTATGTTATAATAAATAAATTTATTAAATAAAATTATTCCAAATATTTAAAAATGTACAACCAAAAATATGAACTCTAAACTTTCGATCACATTGTTACTAGTAGTTTCGATTTTGTATCGAAACACGTTATGAGTATGTTTCGATTACGTGGTCCGATTAGGTATCGATTATAGTTTCAATTTGGTATCGATCACATATTCGCTTACTAGGGCGAACACGGTGTTCTAAATGTAATCGATACAGTATCGAAACTATATCGAAATATGTTTCGACTACATGATTACATGTAATCGATATCGAATCAATTTCAAACCGAATTCGTACTACCTGGGATATCATGGAAACGATACGGATTAGCGCCGCCATGTTTTTAACTCAACGAAACTCTTAATTCGAGTTAACTCTGTCATGGAAACGTAGTATATGTATAGGGCGATTTTTCTGTGCCGGTGTTTACCGCAATGGCGCTGCAAAAGGGGGATAAGAGAAAAAATTCAAAAACTTTTATATGGGATTTCATACAAAACACAACTTGAATAATTTTAAAAATTATCTATGAAATTTCTCATTTTTCCACAATTGAACAATTTTAATTTGCTTATGGAGTATTATTGACTATATTTTAAGCCTAATATATAAAATATTATTCTTAAGTCGCTCAAAAAAGAAACATAAAAATTGCCAAAATTTCCCATACAAAGTTGTATGAAAAATTTAACCTATTTTCGTATTTGTTTTACGGACAGAAGAAAAGAAAATATTTTATATATTATGCTTAATATATTGTCAATAATACTTCATAAACAAATTTAAAGTATTTAATTGTAGTAAAATGAGAAATTTCATAGATAACTTTTAAAATTATTCAAATTGTGTTTTGTATGGAATTCCATATAAAATTTTTGTGATTTTTTCTCTTATCCCCTTTTTGCAGTGCCATTGCGGTAACATAGGAACAGAAAAATCGCCCTATAAAAGTTTTTTCATTAGACATGCACCGCTAAAATTTGTGCCATGAATAAACATATGTAAACGGATGGTAAAATTATGGAGTTTTAATGGTGAATAATAGATGACACTGGCAAAAGAAAACAGTTTTATATTGGAATGCGTACAACTTGTCACAATAAAAGAAAATTGACATTTAACACAAAAAATATTGTAAATAAAAAAGTCATTAAAATAATTAATTAACGTAAACAAATATTAACTGTTTAACCATATTTTTGTTAAAATATCTAATTAACAATTGATATTATATGTTGAAAGGTATGTGATATGTATGTATATACTTATCAGTTAACTGTAATATTCCCGTATTTTTAGGGTGAACATATGCATAAATTACTACATCAATTAATTTACTTGTTAAATGACCAAAACTTTTTAAAATAACTACTGATTAACATTTTTTGAGGAGAAGTGGTTCTAACCTTGGTGCGAAGAATTTAGACATATTTGCCTTAGCCAATGATCGTAGAATGAAATAAAACACCGAACCCATGTGAAACTCTAAAGTAAAATATTCCCATTTTCGCTAAATTCAATTGTTGAAAAAAAAAACAGATTTAAATATTTGTTTATGCACCTATGTATCACCCTTAAATTAACTGAAAATATAAAAAAAAACATTTGCGGTTCATAATAGAGACTTATCAAACTTATTACTAGAAACAATTCAATAATGCCTACCGAAACTCGTCAATTCATTTAAGAATATTTATTAGATAGGGTTGATTCTTGGGTTCATTGTCTTCTCAGCTTAGAAAACAATTAACCCAAAAAGGTCTCTTAAAGACAAAAAATATTTGCTTTAAAAATAAATAAAGTTTTTGAAGTAAAAGAAAACGTAAAACTCAGCTTAATTATAATCACTTAAAGTAGTTCACACAAAAATTATATAATTTTAAAAAAAAATATAATATACGCATATATATATATGTTGGCTTTACAACGATATTTTAACTGTCGATTTTAAATAATCAAATATAAAAACAACCCCATTAATGAAATACTTTAAATAGAATTTACTCAAAACATTGTTTTTGTATAGGAATTCTTTTTTCTTTCAAGGTTCTTTCCTCGGCGCACCATTTTGTTATTGCTTTTTAAGCTTATAAAATCTACTATTGAGCTTATAAAAAATAGTTCTTGGTCCCTCGGTCATCTTGGCCTTCTTTGCTTTTAGAGACTAAAATTTAGTGCTTTCAATAAAAATTTGTTTGAAAAAAAAATAGATATGAGTGTTAGAACTTAGATTTATTTTTAATGGAAACAATTAACGAGTTGAAGTTATGTCTAACGAACCTTATACAAACCTAAATCATAATTTAAATATAAATTTAAGAAACATCGAACCACATGTGAATTCGCAATCATATACGAACAATTTAGCATCGACATCGGCCAATGTTTCACATGCTGTTGAAGTTTTTCAAGACATTAATAGTAGAGTACAATCATCAAATATGAATATCCGCAACAATAATGGGTCATTTAGATCATTTCCTGCATTTCGTTTTACCAGAGACTTAATTGAACGTCGAACAACAGATATAACTAGGAATTGGCTCAACGATAATATAAATAATGTTTTAATGGAAATAAGGCCTCTTGTCGAACAAGCACAAATTGTTAATAATTCGGACATACTACCACCTTGGATATCTACAAATAGCCAACCAAATCCAACTAGTCAAGAGAGTGTAATCATCAATTTTGATAGCTCCACATCATCAACAACTCCACTTTCATCCACGATAGGAAACAATGCATTGCCTGTAATGAATAATATCGTTAATCAAACACCTACTCATTTCTATCCCCATCAATATACATACAATAGCCACCAATCAAGTGTATCTCCAGAAGATTACACTACTAACGTGAGGGATATTATTAGTAACGAAAACTTTTCGAATTTGATCCATAACCATCCAAATAGCCATCAACATCATCATCATCACCACCACAATAATACAGCTCAAAATCAAGAAAGTAATGAAGTTCCAGTAACGGACGCTTTTGCACAGGTAAAAATGTTAAAATATGTCTCGTACATATTTAACAATAATGTAAATAAAACAACTTTTAGTCGAGTTCATTAAAGTTTAGCATAGTAATCTCTGAATTCTTAAATGTCTTACTTTACGCTTAATGTATAGCCTGCAACATACCTTTTCATTTGTTATTTTCCACCTCAGATAAAATAAACCTGTAAATATGTTTTTCTGTTAGTTTTAGAGATGTTAAAATATCGTATTTTATTTTTTTTGTATAATACAGCGTATTATACATTGTTTTATACAAAATAAAATACCGCACAAAAGTGTAATAGCCGAGATAACATGTGAATGGAATAACAAAAAAAAATGACTTCCATCATCATTTTGAATTACATCTAATTATTTTTTTCTAAATATCTGAATTTGGATATCTTATCCTTATTTTTATCAATATATTGCTTATTGCTATATTGCAAGACCTATTTAATCATCTGGCTCTAATTCATGTGGAAAACTATCCTGATGCTTAGTTTCAATTTATTTCACCTTCATTCGCTACCGGCTACTGTATTTAAATTTTTTATTCAGATTGGATCCTTACCATTTCCAATAAACTGTTAACGGTCTTAATCATGTTTGACATAAACGAGTTAATTACTTTCGGAATGATCTAGGCTGCATATCGAAAATGATGTGTCTGTTACAGTGAAATATGTAGAACAGTGCAAATTAGAAGATGCTGCATTCTGAAGAGCCACAAACTCTATTCCATCAAGTTATACAATAAATACAACTGCTATCGGTTTCATAATGGGTATTTTGAGATTTTTGTGCATGGTATATAAATCTGAACGTATAAAAGAAACGTTCTACATATTATCTGGGGCAACTCAACGCTATTAAATTGAGTGACAAATCTATGTTTCAAAATTTTGATTTGCTCCATTAAAAAATTCACTGTAACGGTTGCTTCTCAGCAGCTATAATCGATTGTTGATATTTGTTCTGTTGATATTAGAACAATCTTATCTTGGTACAACAGAAATTTAAAAATTATTTAGAAACGCACACTAGCAAGGAAAATCTTCGAAATCGACAATCTTCAAACAATTTATTTCCTCGGCATCGTTTATATGTTATAGATGTAATAGTAGACATATTTTCACAGCTATTAATTTTTTTAATAATCCACGCGCAATTTTAGTAAAAGGGCTGTTTGCTACGCCGCGTGCCATCAGAATAAAAAATATTTTGTATAGTAAAATACCTTGTATTTTACAACGTTTTGGACAATACGGTATTTTACGTATTATACAATTGTATTAAACACTTTTACATCACTAGTTAGTTTGCTTGTTAATGAATAATGACATTTTTTTATTCTTTGAAATAGCATTTAAATTTTTAATCTAGATTAATATACTTATACAAAATATATACTTATACAAGATATAATATACAAAAAGTGGGTACAATGTTGCGGGGCACAGCAACTCTCTTTTGAAGAGTTATTGTAAAGGAAGTATGTTTATGTTTCAATGATCTTTTAATAGTACTTTTATTAAAAATTATACTAAAGAAGAGACACCCAGGAAGGACCGAAATATTTAGTACAAATTAAACGAAATTTATGATCTATGGCTTGGCATTTTGTTTGTAGATAAACACTACCAATAATAGCAAAGACGGTAGAAACAGTTTCGAAATATACTTTATTAATATCTCTTTAATTTTACTATTTAATTTTAATATTAAATACAAATTTTCATATTTATTGAGCGCGCCGTATTACAGAAAAGCAACGCTCAACCTTCCATTGGCGACTGACGGCACCTGTTACAGAAATATTCCTGACTGACTATATTTTTTGTGATTATAATAATATTCTCCACCTGCATACTATATTTCAAATTTTAGAAAGTATGTACTTACATGATGTATCCATTTTATGCAAATTTCAGGGGGAAGGCCACTGTAACACTTTAATTTAAGGCATATGAGGATCGCGTTTCTTTTATATTATTCATTGTATATTCAATATATAGTTTTCAAAAAATTTTATTGAAACATATGAAATAATCACATAGTTATCAGCTTTGCTGTAAAGCCTAAACAAAATTCTTCCTCCACGGTCGCATCGATTTTTTGAAAACGGGTTATCAAAAAACTAAAATTCATTATAATTTGTATGAATGTAGTTATCGTTGAACGAAGTCGTTTTCTTTTATTTTTCACAAAATGGTGACCGATTGAATTTTTGTTTTCCTTTTTTCGCCCTTTTTTGTACTTAAGCACTTCGAAAAAATAGAAAAAATTCTCAAAATCGGCTACACTTAGCTTACACCTTAGCTATATTGCAAAGACGAATAAATATGAAAAAAATCCCAGCGGCAGGTATATCCGCTAGAAATAGGTAGATTTCGGGGTCAGACGGTTTTGTGTCCAAATAAAATTAGATAAGTCAGATTAGTTTAAATAAAAAATATAAGTAGAAACAGAATAATTCAAAAAAATTATCGAACCAAATTAAATACATCATCCGAACTAACGCCATCAATACAATTTCGGAACAGTTTTATTTAAGTTGGTTTAAACTACTTTTAATAACATACCCAACAAACAATTAACCGTCCTGCAACCGTTATCTGATCGACCGATTTCAACTATACGGTAAATAACAAACCGCTAAATTGGTTTTATAACCATCCCACAACGATAAATGGGTATGGATTAGCAATTGTATAAACGTTAAATAATGGTTAACCAACAGTACTAAAAACCGTTGTGCGTTAGTTATTGAACCGTTTTGTGCGTATCACTAAAAACTATAATACAATTTATTGTCAATCTTTAAACGGTGATTAAAATGGTTTGCTGACGGTTTTTGCATTTGACAAAATTTACTTTAAATTTTATTTGTTGTATAATTAAAACCGTTTTAAGTCAACTTAAAACGGTTCTGTAACGGTGGATCCACAGTTAAGAAGCGGTTTGTAATCTATTAACTTACTCCTTTGACATTTGATTTTTCCAAATTGTTATCAGTTTGGCAACGATGTTTTTGTAAACGTTTTGTTTTCGATGTGATATATTTTTAAGGTATAATTAAAATCTAAGTCCAATATTTAAATAATAGAAAATTTTAATGAGGAATCTATGGAATATTATTTTCGTCATGTTGCGCATTTGTACGTATAAAAATAATGTGCGAATGAAATTTTATTGTAAAAGTTATCTTTATGTCTCGAAAAATTATAGTGCGCTACATATAAAAGCCAATTCCAAAAAAAAATTAATACTTTTTCATTATACAGTTTTGATTTTACGTTTTAGAGCGGTTTTGGAACCGTGTGAATAGCATTGCATATTTTACAAACGGCCACAGTCATGACAGTTTTTGTTTTCGATTGGTTCGTTTGTGATCTACGAAAAACCGTTGCTCAACTAAAATTATTGCTTGATTTGCTTGAGCTCAAAACAAACCGTCTACTAACTACCGTCTACTATTCACTGTTTTCTTTTCAACAAAAGAATATGGTTTATAAATCATAACATTTGAACAGACAATTTTAAGGCATCCAAAAACCGTTCATAAACTCATAGACTAAGAGCCCGCGACGGCCAGACATTCGTTATTTTATAAAAGCTGAAAGTTTCTGTGCGCATACCCCTTACTGAGGTAGGAACGATTAGCGACATATGAAGTTTGAATCATGGTGGCTTTGGCAGGGAGCAGGTAACAAAGGGGCCTCCAAAGTTTCGTGAAAGTATAAAAGGTAATTTTTTTATATATTCTTCGGGGTAGTATTATAAGTCACGACTCACGTCACCCATTGCCAAACACTTACTATCGTGGTAACCACCTGCCTGACACCCTTAAACACTATCAATTTGTTAAAGTTTAAGGGTATCTGGCAGGGGGTTACCACGATAGTAAGTGTCTGGCAATGGGTGACGTGACTTCTAATACTATCCCGAAGAATATATAAAAAAATTACCTTTTATACTTTCACGAAACTTTGGAGGATCTTTTGATACCTGCTCCCTGCCAAAGCCACCATTATCCAAACTTCATATGTTGCTAATCGTTCCTACCTGAGTAGTGGGTATGCGCAGAAAAACTTTCAGCTTTTATAAAATAACGAAGGTCTGGCTGTCGCGGGCTCTTGGTCTATGATGGATTTTAACTATTGTTTTTTTGTTTATTTTTTTTTTTGGTTTAAAATACCGGTTATCAGGTCATGTGTTTTGACAACGTAGGTTTTGTTTGAACTAAGTTAAACGTAAAATATCATAATTTAAGTGAGAATATTCAAATAGTGTGCAGTTTGTAGTTTTTCAAAATCCTTAAATTTAAAAATAAAGGTGGTTTGATATTGTCTTTAAATTTATATTATATATTTATATTTAATTAACAACAAATTTGTTGCTTTTAGAATCTCATTTATATTTGTAATCATTCATGAAGATGATTCAGAAGCAGATAGTACGGTACGGATAGATAACGTACGGAACTCGAGCCCTTTCCAGAACTTTAAGCAATCTAGACCTCTTATTGCGCGATGTATTTCAGTAGGTCTATATTTATTACAGCTCACAAGCAACCTGGGGGTTTCTACAATCTGCACTGCAGACCATTTTGTTCGAAAATTGAAACTACCGTGGGTCCATCCTACCAAACATTTCTTCATTACCCCTGAAAAAATGTACCTCTTTTAGTTAAATAAATATCAAAAATTAAACATATTTTTACCAAGATCTAGCAAATGTAACGAGTCTGCAATTATAAAATCTTCAACCATGTCAATGGGCAGTGCCTCAAGCATTGATTCACATTTATGGTGATCCGGATCTTCTCTATTACGAAAGCTCTTATGAGTTCTCAATGGGCAATCAATTCGGGGAAAACTCATGTGATGCCCTTCGTTATAATACTCGCCGATTGTAGTACACTTCATGCAGCCATTTTGGGAATTAAAATAAACAGTACCTTTAACAAATGCTCTTGCCGGTGTATCACAAATGAAGCATCTCACTTTGATTGAAATTTTTTGCTGATATATAACAACGCCATTTTGCAGACAGTCAACAAGTTCTTTGACAAATTCTCCCAAATACTCTTGTGGATCTGGTTTTTTTACCCCACTATATATGCCAATTATCATGGGGTTGCTATTTGGCATATTGACAAATTTGAATAATATTGGCCAAAATTCTGTTAAAGAACTCTTGTAAAGTGGAAGTCCATCGATGTTAAATGAAACCAAAAGCTCATGTGGCTGTTGAATATCACTAAATATGGTTTTTAAACATCTTTTTAACCCATAAAGCCAATACATTCCATAGCCCATTTTTGTTATATTGACGACTGATATCAACGGTGTAGATAAAAACGTTCTCGCATCCTTTGGCAATCCATCAACACCGAAATTCGTTAAAATAGCATTTTTAATCACTTTCACTTTTCGATAATATGTTGTAGCCCGCGTAAATGGTTTGGTCGATCTCCGATAATTAGATGACCCATGCTTATTTACATAGTTTTTAGGCATAATGGAAAACAACGTTCAATTCTCCACTAGAAAAAAACATTCGCAAATCGCTGCGTAAAATAGCAATTTTTTATGAATTCTGCTAATATTAAAAATTATTTGTTTTATTTTATGTATAAATGTCAAAAGAACGGTTTTAAACTATTGAATTAATAACCGTTTCCAAACCAAGAATTTAACAGAGTTATATTGCGATAGTTTGCTAGCAGTTTCTTGACTGATCTTTAAAAACTTATTATTTTAGTTAAATTTTACCAACCAAAAACCATTAGTTAGTCCATAACAAACAACTAAAATTAAAAGGTTAAATTTATGTAATTAAAAAACTGTTAAAATCAATATTATTATTAACCGAAATTCCACGACTTATAAACTCGAAACGAATAACGGTTAGTTAACCGCAAAATGTTGATAGTTTATACGGGTGGTTAACCCACCGTTATTCCACAAACACATTTCAACCGATATGATATTTTAGTTTTTTTTACTGTTTCATAACCCTCAAATAGCAACCGTTAAGAAGTAATAGATAAATTCCCAAAAATTTCTAATAAAGTTGAAAATGATCGGTGAAATGCTAGTCCTGTGACGGTTTTTTGCAACCGCTAGGCTCAACGGTTGGAAATTGTTTGTTGGGTATTAAATCCACCAAAGATCAAATGAACTACGTCACAACTACAATTATACCATCACACATAATTTATAATCAAACATTATCAAACAATTTTATTTCAAAATCATCTTTTGTTGTTGTGTTTTTTTGTTCTTATTTAATCTTTTTTCAAACGGTTACTTAGTAAAAAAAATAAAAACAAAAGAGATTTTGATAATTTTTCTATGGTATTAAATGGGTTGATATTTTTCTTGTAAGGGTTGCATTATAATGCTTATAAAAATGGAACCTTTTGGGTTAGAAAGCTGAAATTTTTTGAGGCTATAGTTGAAAAGTATGTTTAAAAGCTAAGATGAATTTAAATAACATAAACTGAAACATGATGAAAGCATTGCCTTTTGCGTTTGTTTTTATTTCAACAGCCGTAGGGTCTCAACCGTT
>CAVNZG010001666.1:0-12500 GCA_963693315.1 Diogma glabrata
TATATATATATATATATATATATATTATATATATATATATATATATTAGGGTGCTTTTTTTTTGGGCGACAATTCTTTTTTTCAGGTGCCCCACCAAAATTTTGTTGGAAATACCCAAGAAAACGTCCAAGAAAACGTCCTCCTAAAATATGAGCCCTCAAAATTAAAGTTTAGCACTCGGCCTTTGCGTTTGAATATTTTCCATACAAAATACATGTAAACTTTAGTGTTTTTTAAAAAAAAATTACAGCTCAGCGGCCTTTTATACTATTTTAAAATGGAAAAAAGCAACTAACTCAGGATTAAATTATCTACAAAAATGCTTATAGAGATGTAACTGTAACTTACACCGGTGACACAGTACAGATCACAAAATTAAATTTCATATCAATTTCTTGTTCTTTTGTTTTTATTTCATAAATGGCTAAAGCTACAGGAAAAATGTCAATAACAAAGTTGTAGTTAATTAAGTTTCCTACAAAAAACTCATAACAACCGAATCTCTATGATTGATATTTCTCGAGATAATAAGCTTTTATTAAAATGGATGTTTTAAGAGATTTTTGTCATCAATTTATGAAGATCGCAAGTTCTAAAATAATAATATCTAAAATAATATGTCCTCCAGAAATACTTCCATGCAGCTTTCCCAGTACCTCTTCTACTCGACTTGATGGTAATACCAGTTGTTCTAACACTTTCTTTCCATCAGCGGACTCCCATTTTCTTTTTAGTATCCCGTGGTCCATCAATAGTGAGTCCCATTGCGCCCAGTAGCACTCTGGTCGCCTTCCCTCAGTTTTCCATTTCAATATTGGAGCCACAGCTGGATCTTCTAGCTGCTCTCTTTAATTGCCTCGGTACACCAATCTTCAGGAGTTTGGAACTTGATTTGGTTCACTTTCATTGCCTCATTTCCCTCAGTTCTGCTACATGACTTGCACTCCTCTATACAGGGTCTTCTGGACAGGGCATCGGCGTTACCATGGATCCTTCCCTTGCGGTGTTCAACTTTGAAGTCGTAGTTCTGCAGGATCTCTATCCATCTTGCTGCTTGTTCTTCAGGAAATTTGAATTGTAATAACCATTTTAGAGCAGCATGGCTCGTGCGAATCAGGAATGGTTGTCCACACAAATACTTGTGGAAATGTTTCACAGCCTTGATGATAGCTAACAGCTCCTTCCTCGTGACACAGTAATTCCGCTCCGGCTTTGACAGAACTTTACTGAAGTATGCCACCACTTTCTCATCGTCTCCAATTTTCTGTGACAAAACAGCTCCAGTTCCTACATTGCTTGCGTCTGTGTCCAGAATGAACATCTTTCCGGATTCTGAATAGGCTAGTATAGGGGTGTTGCATAGTTTTTCTTTTAAACTGCAGAAGGCCTCATTACATTCGGTTGTCCACAGAAACTTGGTATTTGCTTCTGTCAATTTATGTAGACTCTTGGCGATATTTGCAAAATTCTCCACGAATCTACGATAATAGGTGCATAATCCAAGGAAACTGCGTATCTCATGGACATTCTTCGGTACTGGCCAATTTTTCACAGCATCAATTTTCTCGGGATCGGTTCTGACTCCATGTTCTGTAATGATGTGTCCAAGGTACTTCACTTCTTTGTGGAAGAGATTGCACTTTACCGGATTCAACTTCATGTTGGCATTACTTATTCTTCTGAGTACTTCTTCGAGGTTCATTAGATGCTCTTCGAAGTTGCGACCCATTATAATGATGTCATCAAGATAAACGAGGCAGGCTTTCCAGGTTAAGCCATGCAACACGCATTCCATTAGACGTTCAAATGTTGCTGGGGCATTGCATAGACCAAACGGCATCACATTGAACTCCCACAACCCATTGCCGGTAGAAAATGCTGTCTTTCGTCGATCTTCTGGATGCATTTCAACTTGCCAGTAGCCACTCTTCAGATCTAATGTGCTGTACCATTTGGCCCCTGATAGTGTATCCAGTGTGTCATCAATTCGTGGCAGTGGATAGCTGTCCTTAATGGTTACCTCAATGAGCTTTCGATAGTCTACACAAAAACGAGCTGACCCATCTTTTTTTCTAACTAGCACCACTGGTGAGCTCCATGGACTCTTAGATGGCCTGATGACTCCATCACTTTTCATTTTGTCCAGCATTACTTGCACTTCCTCGTGTTTAGCCAGTGGTAGTCTTCTAGGAGGCTGTCTGATAGGATGAGCGTTTCCAGTATTGATCCTATGCCGCACGATGTTTGTTCTTCCAACATCTTCATCTCCAGCAGAGAAAACGCTGCTCATCTTCGTTAATACCCTCTTGATTTCTTTGAATTCGGCTGGATTCATTCTTTTACTAAGATCTTGAAGTATTGCTACTAATGCGGGATTGTTTCTCTGCATGAAGACCTTTTGCTCTTCTTCACAGCTGATTATCTCTTTTATGGTGCTGCATTTGGCGATTTCTTCTCCATGATTGATGACCACTCGTTTATTTGAGAAGTTAATCAGTTGCACTGGAACTACTCCCTCTTTTGCTGCAACTAGCGTTCGGCCAATCATAATGTTTCCCCCAAAGTCGTTGTTAGCTGGCTCAATCATCACAGGTGAATTTTGGTCACTTTTATCTAGTAGCTTAGTCCATATGATTTTCTCAGATTTTGCCGGGATCTCAGTTGGTCCATCACTAATAACACGGACCTCAGCATTGTCGTTGGTGGCGTTTAGCACTATTTCTGTGTTTCCATATCTCAGTACGTGGTTTCCCAGATCTAATATAAAATTGTATTCTTTCATGAAGTCAAGACCAATTATGCAGTCATCTTCTATATCTGCTACAATAAATCGGTGCTTAAATGAATTTCCTCCAAGGTTAACCTCTTGGTCGCTTTCTCCATGAACTAGAACTGTTTCACCCGTAGCTGTTTTTAGGGTGAATCGTCTTGTTGTATCGATCTGACTATCACAAACCACATCTGGACGTACTATCGATCTCGAAGCACCGGTGTCCAAAGTCAACATGCACGATTTGCTTCCAACGGTTGCCTCTAGGACTAGACTACTATTTTCTCTTTTTACTTGTGATACCACCAATGTAGGGCATTGTAATTGAGCCAGCTTTCGCCCTTCAAAACTGGAACAATCTAGTTTCCCGAATCCGGAGCGCGGCCTCTGTCTTCCGGGTGTGGCTCCCATTTACATTCTCTTCGGATGTGCCCCAACTTCCCACAGTTCCAGCATCTTACTCTGCTAGATCTACTTCGTTGATTTCGTTCAGGTTTATCTTCCAAACTTTTGACACGCATGATCACTTCATCAAGCGCTGCTTTCAGTGGTTCCTCAGCAACTTCCATCTGACGTACTCTATCTGAGCCATGCGCTCTTTTTCCGGCTTCCATTTGCAGGGCCAATGCTAAGACTTCCGCAGGTAATTTCTTCCCGCTTAGATACAGCTAATTTCTCATTTGTATATCTCGAAGAGCATTGATAAATATATCAGCTGCCAGCTCATCTCAATGTTCAGCGTTATAGTTCGGATATGACAGATTAACCAGTCTCACAATGTCAGCCTCTAATTCTTGCAAAGTTTCGCTGACTCCCTGTTTTCGTGTCTTGAGCTGCATGCGATGGAGAGCTTGCATATGACTTTCCCCATATCTTACTTCTAAGGCCTCCATTAACTTGCTGTAATCACGCTCTGTCGCTGATAGTGTCTGCAAAATTTCAGCAGCAGGTCCCTTCAATGCCAATATAGGCGCATTTGCTTTTTGCTGATGATCAACCTCAGTTGTTGCAATCTCAAATTGCATCTTAAATATCTGATACGATGTAGATCCATCAAATGCGGGTATTTTCACTCTAGCTGGAGCTGAAGTAGTTGATGGAATGGTCATGTTACCTGACTTCACTTGTGCTATTTCTTGACGGAATTCACTCGAAAGATTGCGTAATTTCTCTTCATGTTCTTCGGTAACTTTCCGCAGCTCCCTTTCTATGTTGTTGATTTTACCCTCTGCACTGGATATACGTGACTCGATTACTTCACGTAGACTTTCTTGCTTTGCCTACATATCAGCAAATTGTTGTCGTTGCTCTACTTTTTGTTCTGCTGCTAGAACTTTTTGTTTTGCTGCCTGTTTCTCTTGTCGAGCCATCATATCAGCAAGTTGTTGTTGTTGCTCTACTTTTTGTTCTGCTGCCAGTTTCTCTTGTCGGGCCATCAGATTGTTTCCTTGTTTGGCCATCATATCCGCAAATTGTTGTTGTTGCTGTGCCATCATTTCTTTCATCAACATCATCATCGGATCAATTGCTGGGGCATTCTGGACAGGAGCTTCCTCCGGCTCTACCTCTATGACCTCTGTGCTTTGGCCTGCTTCTTCTAAAACTTTACGCAGCCGAAATGCAAGTTCTGCCTTCGTTCCATGGATTGGAGCATTCCTTTTCTTCAACTCATCCTTCAGCTGGGTCTGGCTGAGATCACTAATATTTACTGTCTTGACCATTGTTTCAATAATCCCACTTCTGACACCACTGTAACGACTCTTCGTTGGTTCTTTTCGATTATTAAGCAAATACGACAGTAAAAAGACAGATCTCTAGTTAACAAAATCCCAAACTTTATTTATCAACCAGTTACAGCAACTTCCGATTTTAATTACAATGAATTCCAGGGTCTCCAATTTATGCACGATGAACTTCACTGCTTTTCTACAATTTGAATCAATAGTACTCGGAATCGTAAAATCTGTATTTACTATACCACTAAGTTCAAATTCTTTTACTATTAGTACCCAGGCTCAAGTACCACCGATTATTCCTTATACTTTCGAATATTTGTAAAACACTTTTAATTGCAAAATTAAAACTGACTATCTGATATTTTTGTTCGCTTATTTATATCGAAAAATAAATAAATCGAAACTTCTATAATCCACTAGAAATCAATACTTCGTAGTCCGTACATCTTGAATAGGCCACACCTGTTTTCATTTCATTCATACTTGCATTTGTATTAGCGAGCTCAAATTTAATTTATGCAAAATGTATTTGTTAAAGGGAGTTAACTTTTGATTGCCATAGAATGTAGAAAACATTTAGGCGGAACGTATTGGTTATTTATGATTAAATTAAATTAACCCATTCTGGACGAAGTTTATTACAATATATATATATATATATATATATATATATATATATATATATATATATATATATATATATATATATATATATATATATATATATATATATATATATATATATATATATATATATATATATATATATATATATATATATATATATATATATATATATATATATATATATGTATTTTATTTTTATATTAAAAAAATTGTTTTTTGGTGTATAGCCTATTTAATTAACAAATATTTTAACAAAAATATTTTACATAAAAAACTTTGACCGGTTTCGACGCTTATCGCATCATTTTCAAAAAGTTGAATATGAAACACAGAATTTTAATAGAAAAAATTTTAAAACAAAGAAAAAATTGAAAAATAAAACTTTACCGAAAAACTAAACGCTACTTTGATTTTTGCTGTCATATGATTTAATTTATAATTGAGTTATAAAAATTATGAATGTAGTTTGAATCTGTTTGTTTATTTAAGGAGTTAGGACTTTTTTTAATGTGAAGCATTTCCAACATTTGTAATTTGTTAAAATTATTCTCCCTCTCTAAAATTCTAACATTGTCCATAGTTATAATATGTTTAGCTGATCTTAAATGCATAGACAAAGCGCTAACATCACTATCGTTATTTAATGAGGCATCTTTATTATGTTGATAAATCCGTTTGCTTAAAAGTTGAGTAGTACGGCCAGTATAAGTTGCAGGACAATCACAAAAAGTTTGGTAAACAACATTACTTAAAAACTGTTTTTGAATTTTATCTTGTAGACTGGAAAAAAATTGATTTTGAAAATTTGAGCACGATAAACCAACAGTATTAATATCGTATTGTTTTAACAAGCAGCTAATTTTTTCAAATAAATTTTTGACATATGGAATCGAAACAAATTTCTTTTTTCTTTCTTCAGAATTATTTTCAAAAACTGGAACAAAAGTATTATCATGTGTTGTAGCTTCTTGAACAGCATTTTTAAAAATAGCATCTTTAATACCGCGTTTTATTAAAAACAAAGGGTAGCCATTTAAAAGAAGAATATCAGTTAACATTTTAAAATTTTTATGATAAAATTTCAAATCTGAAAGACGTATAACTTTTTCAGCTAAAAGAAACACAGTATTTTTCTTATAGTTCAAAGGAAGCCACGACGCAAAATTTAGATATCTGCCAGACCACGTTTGCTTATGATACCAATCAGTACTTAAAGAGCCATCACTATTATGGATAATAATAAGATCCAAAAAAGGCAATTGATTATCAGCTTCAATTTCCAAAGTAAATTTAATATTTTTATCATAATCATTAAACTCTTTAAGAAAAACATCAATTTTATCAGTCGGAACAGCTGTAACAATATCATCGACATATCTATAGAAGAAAGGTGGTTTAATATCACATTGATTTAAAATATCCTCTTCTAAAAGTTCCATAACAAGATTGGCTGCTGCTGGACTAATTGGAGAACCCATAGGACATCCAAAAATTTGACGATAACATTTCCCATCGAATGTAAATTCGCAATTATTCAAAACCAACATCAAAGCTTCAATAAAATTTATCTTTTTTAACTTCAACTTATTTTCCTTCTTAATAGACATCCACTTTTTACTAATTGTATTAATAACAGCTTCACGACTAACATTAGTAAAAAGTGAAACAACGTCTAAAGAAATAAGAGAGTATCCTGGAGGCAAATAGATGTTTTTAATTTTTTCTTTAAAATCCTCAGCATTTTTAATATATTTTGTAGTTTTACCAACAACCTTATTTAAGGCATCAGATAAAAATTTTGATAAACAATAAGTCACAGTACCTATACAATTAACAATAGGTCGTAGAGGTCGGTTTCAAGAGCAGATAAGGGTAATGTCACTGTTCTTATTAAACGTAATGAATATTTTGAAAAAATGAGTCATCTATTAAATGATGCTAATACTTATATTGAAATTAAAAATATTGCTAAATCTAAATTAGAAAAAGAAATGAATGAAATGATTATGTGTTGGGAAAATGAAGGTCGGATAACTAGTTTTGATGGAAAAAAGCTACGTTGCCATAATAGTATTAATGCTCGGATGTATGGACTTGTAAAAGTGCATAAGCCTAACCGACCTCTACGACCTATTGTTAATTGTATAGGTACTGTGACTTATTGTTTATCAAAATTTTTATCTGATGCCTTAAATAAGGTTGTTGGTAAAACTACAAAATATATTAAAAATGCTGAGGATTTTAAAGAAAAAATTAAAAACATCTATTTGCCTCCAGGATACTCTCTTATTTCTTTAGACGTTGTTTCACTTTTTACTAATGTTAGTCGTGAAGCTGTTATTAATACAATTAGTAAAAAGTGGATGTCTATTAAGAAGGAAAATAAGTTGAAGTTAAAAAAGATAAATTTTATTGAAGCTTTGATGTTGGTTTTGAATAATTGCGAATTTACATTCGATGGGAAATGTTATCGTCAAATTTTTGGATGTCCTATGGGTTCTCCAATTAGTCCAGCAGCAGCCAATCTTGTTATGGAACTTTTAGAAGAGGATATTTTAAATCAATGTGATATTAAACCACCTTTCTTCTATAGATATGTCGATGATATTGTTACAGCTGTTCCGACTGATAAAATTGATGTTTTTCTTAAAGAGTTTAATGATTATGATAAAAATATTAAATTTACTTTGGAAATTGAAGCTGATAATCAATTGCCTTTTTTGGATCTTATTATTATCCATAATAGTGATGGCTCTTTAAGTACTGATTGGTATCATAAGCAAACGTGGTCTGGCAGATATCTAAATTTTGCGTCGTGGCTTCCTTTGAACTATAAGAAAAATACTGTGTTTCTTTTAGCTGAAAAAGTTATACGTCTTTCAGATTTGAAATTTCATCATAAAAATTTTAAAATGTTAACTGATATTCTTCTTTTAAATGGCTACCCTTTGTTTTTAATAAAACGCGGTATTAAAGATGCTATTTTTAAAAATGCTGTTCAAGAAGCTACAACACATGATAATACTTTTGTTCCAGTTTTTGAAAATAATTCTGAAGAAAGAAAAAAGAAATTTGTTTCGATTCCATATGTCAAAAATTTATTTGAAAAAATTAGCTGCTTGTTAAAACAATACGATATTAATACTGTTGGTTTATCGTGCTCAAATTTTCAAAATCAATTTTTTTCCAGTCTACAAGATAAAATTCAAAAACAGTTTTTAAGTAATGTTGTTTACCAAACTTTTTGTGATTGTCCTGCAACTTATACTGGCCGTACTACTCAACTTTTAAGCAAACGGATTTATCAACATAATAAAGATGCCTCATTAAATAACGATAGTGATGTTAGCGCTTTGTCTATGCATTTAAGATCAGCTAAACATATTATAACTATGGACAATGTTAGAATTTTAGAGAGGGAGAATAATTTTAACAAATTACAAATGT
The DNA here is from genome assembly GCA_963693315.1 of Diogma glabrata. Classification (NCBI taxonomy): domain Eukaryota; kingdom Metazoa; phylum Arthropoda; class Insecta; order Diptera; family Cylindrotomidae; genus Diogma; species Diogma glabrata. The sequence goes on from CAVNZG010001666.1 coordinate 8,581, forward strand.
TGGAAATGTTTCACATTAAAAAAAGTCCTAACTCCTTAAATAAACAAACAGATTCAAACTACATTCATAATTTTTATAACTCAATTATAAATTAAATCATATGACAGCAAAAATCAAAGTAGCGTTTAGTTTTTCGGTAAAGTTTTATTTTTCAATTTTTTCTTTGTTTTAAAATTTTTTCTATTAAAATTCTGTGTTTCATATTCAACTTTTTGAAAATGATGCGATAAGCGTCGAAACCGGTCAAAGTTTTTTATGTAAAATATTTTTGTTAAAATATTTGTTAATTAAATAGGCTATACACCAAAAAACAATTTTTTTAATATAAAAATAAAATAATATTAAAGCCTAATAACCTTATATACATATATATATGTATATATATATATATATATATATATATATATATATATATATATATATATATATATATATATATATATATATATATATATATATATATATATATATATATTATACATATATATATATATATATATATATATATATATATATATATATATATATATATATATATATATATATATATTATATAGATTTTTTTATACGTCTTAAACCCGACAAGGTAGGAATTTTTATTGAAAGAGATAATTAATTTCCTTAACCTCACTGTTTGTGATTTTCGAAAGTTAGTAGGTATATTCCATACTATCCTAAGTCACGTGTGCAGTTATTATTGAATGTTGCCAATCAATATGAAATCAATTTTACGACATAAATGTCAAGTAAATTAGTGAATCGTATGAATTTTTCAATTCGAAATCGGTTTTTGGGTTTATCTGAATAAACCTTATAGTTATTTGTTAATAAAAACAACTTTTTTATCTCTGAACGTGTTTCGGTTGGGATTCGAACTTAGAACCTCATCAGTACCAACTAAGTTTGAATCTTTTGGTAGACACGCTGTCAACTGCCCCTTGGCGTCGACATTAGAAACATTTTTAATTACGATGTTGTAATTTCTTTTTTCTTAGTGAAAAACTTTTTTGTCATACTTCACTGGCTACAGAGTTAGTATTTTTATTATATAGATTTTTTTATACGTCTTAAACCCGACAAGGTAGGAATTTTTATTGAAAGAGATAATTAATTTCCTTAACCTCACTGTTTGTGATTTTCGAAAGTTAGTAGGTATATTCCATACTATCCTAAGTCACGTGTGCAGTTATTATTGAATGTTGCCAATCAATATGAAATCAATTTTACGACATAAATGTCAAGTAAATTAGTGAATCGTATGAATTTTTCAATTCGAAATCGGTTTTTGGGTTTATCTGAATAAACCTTATAGTTATTTGTTAATAAAAACAACTTTTTTATCTCTGAACGTGTTTCGGTTGGGATTCGAACTTAGAACCTCATCAGTACCAACTAAGTTTGAATCTTTTGGTAGACACGCTGTCAACTGCCCCTTGGCGTCGACATTAGAAACATTTTTAATTACGATGTTGTAATTTCTTTTTTCTTAGTGAAAAACTTTTTTGTCATACTTCACTGGCTACAGAGTTAGTATTTTTATTATATAGATTTTTTTATACGTCTTAAACCCGACAAGGTAGGAATTTTTATTGAAAGAGATAATTAATTTCCTTAACCTAACTGTTTGTGATTTTCGAAAGTTAGTAGGTATATTCCATACTATCCTAAGTCACGTGTGCAGTTATTATTGAATGTTGCCAATCACCTTGTCTTAACCCGGAGTCGACTTTAAAAAACCTTGATATTTCGTTCTCTACTCGTACACAGTATTGAGAGTTCTGTACTGTCATTCTGCATAGTGATACCAGTTTACCAGGAATTCCCATTGACACCAGAGCAGACCATAGAGTCTCTCGTTCGAGAGAGTCGTAGGCCTGTCTGAAATCAATGAAGAGTTGGTGCACTGGTATGTTGAACTCTCGGCACTTTTCCAAAATCATCCTTATCGAGAAAAGTGCATCGGTGGTACCTCGGCCCCGCCGGAAGCCACACTGATATTCTCCAAACAGTTGTTCAGCAAAAGGATTGATTTTGGATAGCAAAATGTAAGAAAAGATCTTATATGCTGTGCAGAGTAGAGCGATTCCTCTGTAGTTTGCACATTGTAGGCGATTACCTTTTTTATGGATTGGTATCAGCATAGCTGTGTTCCAGTCCTGTGGCATGGTTTCAGTCCTCCAGATCATTTGAACAAGTTCAAACCATCTTAAGGATAGAGTTTCGCCACCATGTACAATCATTTCGGATGTTATATCGTCGATACCAGGTGCTTTATTGCATTTTAATTTTGACAGCGCCGCATCGAATTCCTCTCTGGTGGGTTCTTCTACATGTACCTTTGACGCACGAATAAGCTTAGCTCGTCACCCGACTTGTTGCTGGTCACTTAAGTTGAGAAGATTCTCAAAATAAGAGGCCCAAGTATCTAAAACATTTTTAAGGTCTACTTGTAGCTCCCCATCTTCGTGTTGAATAGCAGTCGATCTAGTTTGAGGGCCCTTCTTTAAGGTTTTAACCTGTTGAAAGAAGTTACGCGATTGATGTTCCTTATTGAAGCTTTCAATCTCCTCACACTGTCTCTTCCACCATTCTCTCTTCGTTCGTCTACATAGCTTTGTAACGGCTTGTCTTGCCAGTTTATAATTCTCCTTCGTGGACCTGGTGTTGCGTCCTTATAGACACTTCAGATAGCAATCTCTTTTGTATTGAATAGCATCAAGGCATGCTTGATCCATCCATGGGTTCTGGGAGTGGTTCTCTGGTCGTCCAAGTATTCCCTCAGCAGCGCTTAAAACAGCATCTTTGAGCAAATACCATGACTTATCGACGTCTCCATTAATGGTTTCTGATTTCTCCAATGTTTCGGCAATATGGATTTGATATCTCTCTTCTGTTTCAGTATTCTTTAATGATGAGATGTTAAAACGTTTCCGTTGATTGAATTTTGGAATGCCTGGATTTGGGAAGTGGAACCTTATCGTTGCACATACAAGGAAGTGGTCACTTCCAATGTATGCACCTCTAAAGGATCGCACATCCAGAACGCTCGAAAAGAAACATGTTGTTACTAGAACGTGATCAATTTGATTTCGAGTGTTTCCATTCGGTGAGACCCATGTCTGCTTATGAATCGATCGGTGCGGAAAGAAAGTACTGGCAATTCTCAAATTATTTGATAATGCAAACTCAGTCATTCTCTCACCATTATCATTCGAATTCAAATGCAGACTGTTGGGGCCCACCACATTTCCATAAGAGATATCTCTTCCAGCCTGCCCATTAAAGTCACCAAGAACCATAATGAAGTCGCGTGTTGGTGTTTGTTTCATAACCTCTTCCAGTGCTATGTAGAAATTATCCTTCTCGTCGACGGTCTTAGCTTTAGTTGGTGCATGCACGGCAATAAGAGAAATATTGTTATATTTACCGCGTACACGTAGGTAGCAGATCCTCTCACTGACCGGGATAAATTTCATCACGGCTTCTTGTATGCGTGCACCAACAAGAAAGCAGGTTCCAAATTCTCTTCGAGAAGGATGACCACTACAGTATAGAGAGTGACTTTCCAAATCTTGTTTTCCGATTATCGGCTGTATAATTTCTTGTAGAGCAATAATATCCATCCTATACCTCTCAGCCTCTGTTTCTAGACTTATAAGAGCATCAGGAGCGCTCAGGTTGAGCACGTTCCACGTTCCGATTCGGTAGTCTGGTCCTTTTTCACGTCCAGGTAAAATTCTGTTGTTTTTTCCGGGTCTGTTTTTCTCTTTCTGATAACCAAATTCAACATATTAGTTTTTTTCCGAGGTTAGGGTGTTAACCTTAGGCCCAACCCAAATTGTCGTGAATGGGTCCGTTCTGCATATTAAGGTCACCAGAAACAACCTTTTTACACGTTTATATAGCGAGCCGCTTGATTC
>CAVNZG010001667.1:0-14931 GCA_963693315.1 Diogma glabrata
ACTTTTGCAGCCGCCGGCTAAAAAGTAAGACTTTAGCTACTCCCCAGCGACAGTAAAGTTAAACTTTACAGCCGTTTGCCGAAAAAAAATATTTTTTTTAGTGAACAAATAGTACATTACGATGCAAGGACGTAAAGCTAAAGATCTTGGATGTATGTGAAGTTTGCAAATCGAGGCGCTAGCCGAGATTTTCACCCAACATTAAGTCCAAAATAGCTTACGTCCGTGCGTCATATACTATTTTAGATTCGTCGCAAGCAATATATTTAAAAACAATTGTTTAATCTAAATCAAAATTTAAAATTTTATAAATTTAAAATAAAAATATGTTGAAGAAGTAGCCTTTGACCAATACATTTGTTATTTCTTTTCAAACTAATTGTATATAACTATGACAACAAAGAATAACAAATATTTTAATTGGATTAGGAAATTCGGAATCTAATGGTTGCTTTGATAAAAAAATTTTTTTTTATAGAATTTAAACAAATACAAATGTTTTTTGCTTTTTTGGACGTAACTATGACAACAAAATATATGATTAAAAAGTAACACTTTAAAGCCGCAAATCACAGTAATAAAGTAACACTTTAATATGTAGGCGAATAAAAATATAATCAACGTACTTTTTGCAATCAAGAAAAAAGCAAAAATTGAAAAATTTCTTTTTGCATTTATTTTTTTAAATCAAAACATTACTTTATTGTTTTTTTAAACTAACACTTTTAATGATTTTTACATACTTAAAACGGAAAACCAAAGAATTCGTAAAATTAAAATTAAAATTTCCACAAAGACTAACTTTTTTAAACTATCAAATACCGTACAGTCCCGAATAATATACCCGTCAAAATAGTACACTAGTGGCACACTATTCGGAATTAGGCACTCGAATAGTGTACCAGGTACAGTATATTTTAATTCAAAAAAGTTCTCTATCCCATATTTTCTAATATTTGTTTTTTTTAAAACATTATTTTTTTTTCAACTTACGTATTAAATTTTTATCCAGAATAACGGATATTGTAAAAATATTAGGTACCTTTGGGCTATGTATTTTATGTATACATTTTCTTTATATACGATTGAGTCAATTCAAATAAAACTTATACGTTTATGCGTTTACGTTTCTAGATTTAAGTTTTGACCTCAGAACTTGCAAAACTCTTTCAGTTTTGCTTTTTTTTGTAGTTATTTTTTTCAGTTTTACCCACAAAATACTTGAGAATCGAACAGAAAATAGTAAAATTTTTAGATTTGTCAAATTTGATTGACAAAATAAAGTAATTCAATTATTTATTGTATATTATGTCATTATGTTTAAACAATTTAAATATTTTTATTTAAGAAAATTACACCATTAAAAATATGTTTTTTCTTATTTTTTCTAATATATTAATATATTATACAAGGCAACATTTTTGCATCGTCCCTGAAAAGGCAAAAAAATGCAAAACAATTGCCCTCAAAAAGTTTGAAGCGTGCATTCAAATCGAGAAAAGAAAACGCAAATTTTTTCATGTCAACATTTTTTCGAGAATGGAACAGAAAAAATGTGACCTGAAAAAAAGTGCAACAAAAATCAGATTTTTTTGTAGAATCGAAAACTCTTAGCATTTTGTTCATGTCAGTTCTTTTTTTTTTGTAAATAAAATAGGTTGAGTCGGTTGAGTAGGACGAATTATTCTGGGCTAGTATTGAAAAGACTTCAAAGGACCGCAAAGTTGATTCAGATTAAAATAGTGGTAGCTAGTCATATTTGTTTTATGAGTTTACCCAACTGAATTAAGTTTTTTATGTTTGATGTTTGAATCAACTATATGATAGATAGATAGATAGATAGAAGGGGGTGGACAGTTGCGCAAGGCGTAACTTGTCCTGGCACGCAGACTCTTCGGTCCATAGCGCCGTGTCCGAGTTTGGCCTCATAACAACTATTCCACAAACCTCTCTGTCTGGTTAATGAAATCCAAGACCGACTGTATTGGCGACAGTTTTATGGTGCTGGCCTTTACAGTATCAGAGCCAAAAATCCTAGCTCTAACATTAGAGAAGGCCGGACATACACACAAAAAGTGCTCAGAGTCCTCCTCCTCTTCAAGACAACATCCACAGATAGGACTATCTATAAGTCCCATCGTGAAAAGATGTTTATTTAAATGTCCATGTCCTGTTAGGACACCGATCACAGTGCTAAGAGTTTTCCTCTTCAAGCTTAAAAGAAAATTAACATTTTTATCTGAAATGCTAAAAAACATCTTACTTTGTCTGCCTGTTGATGACGCATTCCACAGAGCGTTCATCTTAAGGTCCGCATCATCCTTTAATAATGACAAGGCAAATTTTTTGGATAACCCTAAGGCGGGTTCTGGCCCAGAAAATTTCTCGACCGCTCCCGCCCTTGCAAGTTCATCAGCTTTTACGTTGCCCGGAATGCCACTATGACCTGGGACCCAACGCAGCGTGATGTTGTTGAGTTGTGCTATCCTACTGAGGTTTTTTCTACACTCATTGAAGAGTTTAGAAGTAGTCTCTGGTCTTACAAGTGCTTTGATAGCCGTTTGGCTATCCGAACAAATGCAAATTTGTTTACCTTGCAGACGCAGACGTGTTATTACGTGTGTGCATTCATTGATAGCATACACCTCCGCCTGGAGGACTGTACAAAACCGTCCGAGCGAAAATTTATTGCTACTTATTGCTACATTATTTAATTCTAAGTATACCCCAGCTCCTGCACTTCCATTTAACAGTGAGCCATCCGTATAGAAGACGTAGATCTCGTTGGAAGACCAGTCAGACCAAGATCCCTCACATTCCTCTCTAGAAGAGATGATCAGTTCAGCGGCTTCTCAAGTTATATACTTTGGTCATGATATCACTGTGCATATCTATTTCAGGACAAACTGTCCGTAATCTTTCAAGAATGTGACCATGACCACAAGTTTTCCCTCTGTTTACCCACGTTCCTGCCACATGTAGTCGTAGACAGCCCTTTTAGCCATGTACTCTACATGTAGATGTAAAGGAGAAAGACCCAACATGGCATCCAACGACAGAGTTGGTGTGGTGCGCATTGAGCCACTTATACCTACGCATGCCATTCTCTGGATTTTATTTAACTTAGCACGGATATACTGTTATCCGTCTTAGGCACCAGACAACACATGCAAAAACAAGTTTTGGTCTTATTATAGCTGTGTAGATCGTAAGATGATTTTGGGACTAAGACCCCAATTACTTCCAAAGGATCGGCGGCATTGCAAAAGGCAATAACAGCCTTATCAATTTTTTTTGTTAAATGACTATTCCAATTCAACCTTTTGTCGAGAATAATGCCTAAAAACTTTACGTCATCTGAGTAGCTTAACTGCATACTGAAAAGATACAGACTTGGTGTTGGAGGCACTTTCCTCTTGTTAGTAAATAAGACTACCTGTGATTTGGAAGGATGAACTGAAAGTCCTTGCTCCCCACACCACTCTTCAACCAACTTCAGTGAATTTTGCATTAGATCCACCAGAGTGCGAAGGTCTTTCCGATTGCCAGTATGGCAATATCGTCAGCGTAACCCTGAGAATAGGGTCCCAATTGATTCAGTCTATTAAGAAGACTATCAACTACCAAGCTCCAGCAGAGGGTGAGAGAACACCACCCTGTGGGCAACCTCGTTTAACAGAAACTGAAACAGTTGTATTACCCATTTCCACAAAGGCAATGCGGCAACTCAACATAGACACAATCCAGTTAGAGATTCGTGTGGTTGATGCATGTTGTGATGCCGCAGTCCTGATTGATTCGAAGGTGGTATTATCAAAAGCGCCTTCTATATCCAAAAAGACACCCAGAGCGAATTCTTTGGCATCAAGTGCTCTTTCAATTTTACTCACCAAATGATGCGCAGCTGTTTCTACCGATCTCCCAATCTGGTATGCATGCTGATTGGTACTTAGTGGAAATTGTATTAAGGCGGTGTCCCTTACATAACGGTCAACCAGTCTTTCTAGAGTTTTGAGAACAAAGGAGTTGAGACTTATTGGCCGGAATGACTTGGCTTCACTGTAGTTGTTTTTACCTGGTTTGGGTATGAAAACAACTCTAGCTTTTCGCCACGCTTCTGGGACATATCCATATGCCAGACATGCTTTATAAATACTATGCAATGAACCGATGAGGCCATCCACAGTATTCTGTAGCATGCATGGATAGATTCCATCAGGACCGGCGATTTGAACGGGTTTGAAGGAATCTATGGCCCATCTCAGAGATCTGATGTTCACCATCAGCCCACCAAGATCCAGCTCTCTTTATTTGGAGAGACCCTAGGTTGTTCCTTCAAACCCGCAGAGGAACTGCTGCCTGGGAAATGTGTACAAAGCAGATGTTGTGCCGTTTCTTCCACAGATTCGTATACCGCCCAGTTGGCATAAGCAGTAAGCCAGGTTGGTATTTGGGTTCTTTAGAGAGTGCTCTATGGAGCCTTGCTGCCACAGGATAGCTCTCAATTGACTCACAGAACTTCTTCCAAGCAATCTCTCTAGCACCTCGGATGCTGTATCAACTATATGAAATTTTGAAAGTTTTGGAAATTCTGAAATCGTTTGTTTTTTTGTAAATGACTTATTCATAAAAATATAATTTTGTTATAAAAGAATGATTTATTTTTTATTTTTTTAATAACTGTTTTATCCAAATAATATTCCATGTGCATTATTCGGGAAATTCCCGTATAATGTACCTGGTTCATTATTTTTTCTCCATTTGTAAATGTAGAAATGTCTAAAATTCGAATAGTGTACCATGCTACATTATACGGAACAGTACGGTACATTTTAAACTTTTAAAAAAAATCTCTTATATAATATAATTCAAAACTGTGCAATATTCAAATCTAGTGAATTAAAAATTTAAAATGATTTATCAATCATTTTACAAAGTAATAGTTTTGCAACTAAAGCCTAAAATCGTTACTAATACACGCACAGAAGAATCTGGGTCAAAAATCGCTTACAATTTGAATCGCAATTCATAATCGGCATCCTGATAAAACTGTACAAGATAAATGTTTTGTTTTATGAAGTTCATGAATCAATAATTCTTAGAACAGAAGAACATCCGTATTAATGCTTTCATGAAGAGTCAGATACAAGATTATTTTTCACATCAATCAATGTTCTGTCGGCTCTACAATAGTAATCCACGCTACAGATACCGACATACTCATAATTTTATTGGGTAATTGTTATAAATTTTTTAATCTAGAAGTATGGTTACAATGTTTTGCTAACCATAATGACATTTTATATTAAAATTGTTCACGTTTGGCAGAAATATTAGGTGAAGGATTATGTCGCAGTCTGCCTGGGTTCCACGCTTATACAGGATGAGACTATACAGCTGCCTTCTTTAAGAAGGTAAAATTCGACCGTTCAATATTTTAGAAAAATCACTCAAATTCAAAATCTCTTTATATCATTGACAACTCCAATTGATATTTTAGACGACGACAAAATGGAAAAATTTGCAGGCGTTTACAGTACAATTCTACAACATTAAATATTGTAAAACTGTAAATGCTGCGGGATATGAAATATTCCAACATGTTGTACACTGCTATAATCAGGATGAATATTTTTTTTAAAAAAGTAAAAATTTTGATAGCTCTTTAATTTCTCCGTTTCTCCTGGCGTTCTCTTAAACAAAAAGTATTACGCTCTATTTTTATTAACTCTTTATGTGGCAAAACGCCACAAATACTGAATGCATGGTTTATCGTCCTGAGGGAAACGGTTGGTTTCTCGAAGATCAAAAATTAAAACCACTTTGGTACAAAGGATCATCACTTCCTCAACGCGTAGAAGATGTTCTTCTAAAGAACGATAAATTCTATGAGGAAAATGATGACGACGATGACAATGATCGGACAGAACTGGATTATTTTGATGATTCGACGGATGACGGAATTTTTTAATGTAAATATGAAATGACTTTAAAATCTTTTTGTTCTCTATTATTATTTACAAACAAAATATGACAAAAATTATAAAATTAAACATGAAATATTAAAAATATTATTTTAAAAGTATTGAATTATTGAATTGTATTGAATGTATTGAATTGTTATTGTTGAAGTATTGAATTGTTATTGTTGAAATTATTTGTAATAAAAAAATCTATTATATTAGTTTCTTTTTTGTAATTTTTTATGCATGTGTGGCAGTATATAGTGAGAATATTCCAGATTATTATAATAACCCTGAAAATTGTTTATTATTAAATTATCATATCATCGAAATTATTAACAATAAAATGTCAAAAAATAATGATTGAAAATTGCTACCGAGCCATTCTAAAATTCAAACTGCTAGTGTAATGCATTATTCTCGCACGTGATATCGTTTATTAAAAAAATGTTCTCCATATTTATTGATGTTTTTTGCGAGGCCGACACGTGTTTTCCTATTAGACAAGATGTACTCTTTTATATACAAAAATCTGGAGAAGGTTACGTGTGGGGTATCTATGGAATCAATTTTTGATCCATTCAATTTGGTCTGCCAGGCACTTAAAAACAAAAATTTCAAGGCTGACCAAAGCTTTCGGTAACTATACAAAAGTCTGAATTATGTTAAGAAATTTCAGCGAGGTTACATGTGGGGTAACTATGGCATCAATTTTCCATCCATTTAATAAGGTCTACCAGTTACTTAAAAACAAAAATCTCAAGGCCGACCAAAGTTTCTGTAGCTACACAAAAGTCTCAATTATATCAAGAAATTTCAGCGAGGTTACATTCCAAATAAATAGGTTTATGTAATTAGTGATTACAAAAATTAATAAAAAATATGAATTAACGTAAATGGGAAAGTCGGCCACTGGATAGATATTTTCTGATATAGGTTTTATAGGTTAAACCCAATTGCACAGAGGTTACATGCGAGGTAGGCTAAAGTGTTGTGGTCTAATAGAAAAAAAAAATTTTGTACTTCGAAATCTTAAAGCTCATAAATGAAACAATATTTCGAAAAAACCTAGATGTGTTTTTGAAGAAATTCAATAAAACAACCGATAATTTCTTAAAGTTTAACTTTACTGCCGCAAGGGAGTGAGTGGGTCTTTCTTTTTTGACTGCGGCTGCAAAACTAACGCCATTTTTATTTTATACTACGGCGGCTGTAAAGTAGCATTTGTTATTTTGTTATTTTTTCAAACAAATTGTATAACTATGCCAACAAAAAATAAGTTGATTCTCATTGTATTATGATATTTTGAATTATTGTATGTTAATATGACAACAAAACATAACAAACAGTTTCATTGGATAATGAAATTTTGAATGATTGTATAACTATGACAACAAAATAACAACTATTTCAATTGAATTATGAAATATTGAAAAGGCTGCTATTGAAAAGGCTGCTTTGAAATTTTATTCATACAAATTTAAATGTTTTTTTCTCGTTTTTGGAAGTAATTACTAAGATAAAAATTTATATTTATAAATTTGATGCATTAATTTTGTATTTATAAAAAATTTACACGTTTGCCGAAAAACTAGTGTATTTAATTCGGAACTAAAGTGACTTTTTGTGTATCGTCTATGTAATTGTCAAACTATAGACTCAACACAAAAAGTTTCACTTTAGCTCCTAATTAAACAATGTACTATTATTTGTCAAAATATTTATAAAAAAATATTTTTAAAAACGATCTTCAATAAGATTTCGAGAAGTACGGCATAGAAACTAACAGAATAAACTAATACCGCATTCACAGCGACATAGCAAATTAGTAGATAGTATATTATAATTTGCATCTTGGCATATTTAATATGAGTTTAAAAGGTAGATTTTAATTTGAATCGTAAGTATTTGAATCGTTTGTAATGGTATTAAGCCTAGATATCAAATTAGTTGCAAGATTTTAAAATAGTGTTTACAGCACAGATTTAAATTACATCTACTAATTTGCTATGTCGCTGTGAATGCGGTATAAGTTCAATAAACAGAATCTAATATAAGTTTTCGCACAAATTGATTTAAATAAACTGAATGAATAAAGCACAAAATTAAGTCAAGTAATCAATGATAAGAAACAGCGGGCAGCAATTCTTACATTTTATTCTTACTTGTTCAACCTAGTAACGGAACACTTATTAATTAGCAATTAACAATAATTTATTAATTTGAGACATTAAATAAATTTAACGTTCTGACTGCAATCGTGATGTAAAACTATTCTTATATAACTTTCAAAATAAAAACGTATATATGTATATATATATATATATATATATATATATATATATATATATATATATATATATATATATATATATATATATATATATATATATATATATATATATATATATATATATATATATATATACAGGGCCGGTCCTGCGTTGTACAAAAGTGCACAGTAAAACAGGGCGCTCTATTTATCACGAAAATAAGGGCGCAAAAATACAACATTAATTAACAATTTAGATTGAATTAAACCGTTTAAAACAATATTTTATGAACATCAAAATTCTTTCTTTTTGTCCAGTGTTTCAAATATTATTCATTCATTCATTTTTCCATATTTGTATACACATCCAAAACATATAATAATAATAATAATCCTTTATTGACTTTAAATTTTATAATACAGTTGTATACATTCAATAGTTTACTGAGATCAGCTTTTAATAGTAAGCTTTACAGCAGATGAAATTAATTAGTATGAGCATTGCGAAAAATAAATGAAAAAAGAATGTTTATATTTTCAAATGCAGTTCAGTCTGCTTAGTAACTAATAAAAAACTTATATTTACCTAACCTACTTAAATCTAAACTTAAAAGCTACGTTGCAAAAATTAAGCGGTAGTAAAGCTAATTGCATTTATTAATTCATTTTCAATACAATTTAATTTATTTATATATCTATCATTAGCTTCTCTAGCAACTACATTGACAAGCTTTATATTTAATTCGTTGTGCAGTCTTAAAGTGCTATAACGTCTAGGGCGTTTATATATAGTTTTTAGAAATTTGTTTTGAATAATTTGAAATTTCTTTTTATGACACAAAGCAATATCCCACCAAATTGGTGCACCATAAAGTATGATATTAAGAATCACACACTTGTAAATTAGTGTCTTATTATGACTATTCAGTTTACTATTTCTGTTGAGTAGAGGATATAGACTTTTGAACAGTGCATTACATTTTTGTTGTATTTGAGTGACGTGTGTCTTAAATGTTAATGATTTATCCAAATAAATTCCTAAATATTTAGTTGAAGGTTTCCATTCCAAAGAAGAGTTTTGAATCAGAAAGGGTTGTTGTGGAAGTTTACGGGATGCTCTGCACCTAGTAAAATAAATAGCTTCACATTTTGGTATGTTAATACTAAGTTTCCAGTTTTTAAAAAATTCGAGAATTTTAGTGAGGTACAATTGAAGCTTATTGATAATAGATACCGCCAGCTCATCTGACACAAATATTGCAGTGTCATCAGCAAATAATGATAATTTACATTCACTATCTCTTGGAATATCATTGATGAATAAACAAAAAAGCAAAGGACTCAATACGGCACCTTGAGGAACCCCAGCTGGAATGCTAAGTATAGAGGACATGGAATCAAAAATCTGGACAAAAAATGTTCTATCAGTTAAGAACGATTTTATGATTTTAATTAAAAATATTGGAAATCCATATATAAATAATTTATAGCAGACTGCGTCTTGCCAAACTTTATCAAAGGCTCGTTCAAGGTCTAATAATATCATTCCAGTAGATTTTAGCGAAGATCTATTAGATTTAATATGATTGACTACACGATGGATTTGATGAACTGTAGAGTGCCCAGATCTAAAACCAAATTGCTCGTTTATAATTATTTGATTGACAGTTATGAACTCTTCCATTCTTCTTTTGATAATCTGCTCAAAGAGTTTTCCCAATGTACAAAGAAGACAAATAGGTCTGTAGCTTGTAGCAAGAGTGGGGTCTTTGCCAGGCTTTAAAACAGGAGTAATTTTAGCTTTTTTCCATTGGATTGGGAAATAACCTAGCTTCAAGCAGCACTCGAACATTATCTTAAGAAAATGGATTCCACTTTCAGGAAGATTTTTAAGTAAAATAAATGGAATATTCTCTACACCTGGAGCTTTGAGCCTTGGAAGGAATTTCAAAATATCAGAAATTTCAGAAGGGTGAATTTCAGAAATTGGAGCATTGTTATCCAAATTATTGAAATTAGTGCAAAAGTCATTCACTTGTTCTTCAATTACAATATTGGAATTTGGAATTTGATGAGCGTCAAGGAAGACATCAGCCAATACTTGTGCTTTTTCTGTATTTAAGAAAATTCGATTTCCAGTGTTGGGAGTAACTAATGGTGGAATGGACTTGCGATGGTTTTTAAAATGTTTAGTTGTTTTCCAGAAGTTTCTTGAACCATTATCCAAGCATTCAAGCTTCGTTTGCCATTTTTGATTATAAAGAATATTTATATGATATTTAATAATTCTATTTAGCAAGTTTATTGAGGTTTTAATGTGAGCAAGGCGACTTCTGAGGTAAGATCTTCTAAGCGAATTTCGGTGTCTGATAAAACTTAACACTTGATCAGATAATAACAATTTATCAGTTGGAAGAACAGGCACAAGCGGTACGGATAGATCACGAGCTGAAGAAATGGATGTTGTCAAAAAATCGACTGCAACGTTGACATCTGAAATAGTATGAATTGAACTTAAATTGAAATTTTCAATTTCAGATGAAATATGATTCTGATAAATGCTCCAATTAGCATTTTTATAGTTAGAGTATTTACGATGGCAATGATCTACTTGATTATTAAATACTATTGAACAGAGGACTGGCAGATGATCGGAGCAGAGTGCTTGAATGGTGTTAACTTCGGATATCAACTGAGGGTTGTTTGTTAAAAATATGTCAATAATACTAGGGACTCCAGCAGGACTATAGTGGGTAGGATCTTGGGGAGCGATAACAACACAATCAGAGTTAATAGAATAATCATATAAAGTTCGACCACCGCGGTTAGTTCTAGGACAAAACCAGTTAGGATGCTTACAATTTAAATCACCACCAATTAGGTAAGGAATATTACCACTACAAATTTTTATAAAATCATTTCTGAGATGCTCAGAATTCGAATATGAACAATATACAGAAAATATTTTAAGTTGATTATTATCACTACTTATTATATTAATACCCAGGGATTCTATACAATTTAATTTAAGGTCAGGAAGAAGCGAATGTTTAATGCAATCTTTTATAAGAACACCAACACCACCCCTGCGAATATTTTCTCTATCATTACGATAAAATCGAAAATTAGGAATCGAAAATGAAATAGAAGGCTTTAAATGCGTTTCACTAATAAGTAATATATCAATATTAAAATTATCTAAAAACTGAATTACCTCAAATTTTTTATTTTTTATACCATACGCGTTCCACACACAAATTTTTAAAGAATTATGGATAACAGACATATTTAATAGCAATATTAGCCATAACATCAAATTGTTCTTCTTTGGAATGGCACCCCCGAAGTCCTGAAACAAGTTCTTTGAGAATTTGTAATAACTCATGTGGTGCAAACAAATCATTTGTGCTATCTGAATTAATATTAATTGAATTTTCATGATTGATTGCATTTGTTTGAACCACTGTACTGAACTGCATTTTTTTGTTAACAAAATTATTATTATAATTATTATTAAAATTTTTATTGTTGTTTTGATGAGGTATTGAAGGAATAATAGGAAAATCCTGTTGTTGAAATGAAAACGTTGGTTGATTTGAAGGTCGACTCAACTTATTTTTTAGATTCAGATGATTTTTTATTTGAATGTATTTTTCTCTTTCTGGACAAATTATAGAGTTAGATGTATGATTTCCACTACAATTACAGCAAACATGTTTAGTAATATCGTTTTGTAAAGGACACTCCATATCATCAATATGTTCATCTCCACCACAGAAATTACATTTTGGCTTCATGTAGCGTGCGTTCGCTCCATGTCCATACATTTTACATTTATAACATTGGAGAGGACCTTTGCTGGTGGATCGACAAATCTCCCATCTGCACACTGTGTTATTAACAAATCTTATATTTTTTAATTGGTTCAGAGACATTGATCCCTTTTTGAAAGCAACAAAATAAAGGGCATCTTCACTGTTTCGACGATATTTTTTAGGAATAGTTTTCCAAACATTAACAGGACTCAGGCCACTATTCTCGAGGCTTTTCTTAACTTCATTTGTATCCATATCATGGAGCCCACATAGTACAAATTTAACAAAAGGTTTTCCTCAAGCGTATATGAGAACATACCATTGTTATGTTCTTTTAATTTAGTAAAAATTTTGTTATAGTCTGATAGGCTATATGTAAGTATTTTTATGCCAATTGACATGATTTGTATATTATATTTTGAAATATTTAGTTCCTTCATATTTTTATGAATCTCCGTTGAGGAAGATTTTGTAATTATTGGAGGAATTTTTTCTACAGGTTTTCTAGAACTTTCACCAGACGGAGAACAAGTTTGCGATGTTTTTGCATATTTTGATAAATTAACGTTAGGCGGTATACCTGCATACCTATTTACTGTTGGGAGGTCACTCATTTTAATGCCTTGACTCATCTGTTTAATGCTGCTGAGCGAGCTCCTAGGGAGGCTACGCATCTGGCGACTTATAGTTCTTTTATTTGTGAGCATCCACACACAATAATCACAAAACAATCAATTTATATTTCAATGTTTAACTTTAATTTGATTTGAATTTATAACTAACAACAAATCCAAACAAAAAATAAAACACAGTTAGAAATTTTAATATTGAAAAATTTGATTATAACTTGATACTTTGATGTTTACTTCGCAAACACCGAATATCGAATCGTCCAAAACATATAATATATTTTCTTTTCAATTTTAAATCTCAATACACACAAATTAAAAATAAGGAAACACACAAAAGTATTAGTACCTACTGTTCATTTTTATTTCTTGTGCACAAAATATTACCCATACTATTGATTGCTGCACAGTTTTGAAATATATTGCACACATACCATAAATTTCATGCACAGTTTTGAAATACTGTTCAGAAAAATATTGTTTTTTTACAAGTATTAACGAAATTTCGAATAGGTATTCACAGATACATTAAATGTCTGCACAGTTTTGAATTTTGAATAACAAAAAATCAGATTAGTATGTTTATGATTGTGTATACATGATATTTTGAATGTGTATATTTTTTTACGTTGAGTATGGAGAATAAATATTAGACTTCTGTGGAAAAGAAAACTAGACAATTTTTTTTAACAAATGATAAATTTATAAAAGTAATGAATGAATGAAATAGTAAAAATTAGGTCCATGCAATAAAAACAAAATTAAAGAAAACCCTTTGAAGGCAATAGTATATTATTGAATTAGGAGCTAAAGTCGTACTTTTTGTGTTGAGTCTATAGTTTGGCGGCCGACCGTAGGGAGGCCGACAATTATAGACGAAACACAAAAAGTCACTTTAGCTCCCAATTCAATACACTATTTTTTCGGCAAACGTTTAAATTTGTTTAAAAATATGAAATTAATGCATCAAATTTTTTAAAAATATGTTTTAGGTAATAAATTTTCTGAAATTAATTTTTTTTTATTTTTATTCATTAAAATGAACTGAAATGCATTCTGTTTTGAACAAATTAATAATATCATTTTATTTTACTTTACTGCCGCCGTAAAAATATGAAAATTACTTTACAGCCGCCGTAAAAATATGAAAATTACTTTACAGCCGCCGTAAAAATATGGAAGTTACTTTACAGCCGCCGGCAGAAAAAGTAAAAATGACGTCACTTTTGCAGCCGCCGGCTAAAAAGTAAGACTTTAGCTACTCCCCAGCGGCAGTAAAGTTAAACTTTACAGCCGTTAGCCGAAAAACAATATTATAAATTCATATTAAAAATTTGTTTTGTAAGGAGAATAATTATTTATTTTTTTAATTTGTTTTTCCTCAATTAATCCCATACATATTTTGAATTAATTATTATGCAAGGACGTATGCCTGATTTGTAGTCGGTAAACTTATCCTTAACGTTAACTTAAACTTAAAAGTAACTTAAGACACTACAAAATTTTGATTTATAGTCTTTTAGAAATTACGTATTCTTTGACGTTTGATTTAACATTAATTTTGGGTTTGTAATCTATTTTATAAAATATATAAATCAATCAATTCTATAAAAGTAACAAACTAATTTTTAAATTAAAATTTAAAATAGTGAAATCAAAATAAACATTTGATACAAAATTTAAAATAAAAAAATTCATTTTCATATTACATAATTTCATGCCGAAATTTGACTTTAATCTCGCTCTTTTTATATCCTTTACATTTCTTGATAAGTGAAATTTTATTTTTATTTATGGACACTTTTAATTAAATTAAAGTTCTCTTTAGTTTTTATACTAAACGTCACAAAATCCTTAACCAAATCTTTAAGATAGAATGAAATGAACTTTACGTTAAGTTAACGTTAAGTTTATGTTACCGACTATAAATCGGACAGTAAATCTAAAGATTTAGAACGTATATGGAGCTCGCAGATCGCGTTGCCAACTGAGATTTGCACCCACAGTCCAAAATCAAAGTCATATACTTTTTTATTCGCCGCAAGCAAAATATTTAAAAAAATTGTTTAATATAAATCAAAATTAAAAATTTGCATAAATTTTGAAATAAAAATATGTTGAACAAGTAACCATTGACCAAAATATTTGTTATTTTTTTAAACAAATTATACAACCATGACAACAAAAAAAAACAAATATTTTGATTAGATTATGAAATTTGGAATTGAAAGATTGCTTTGTTAAAAAAAATT
>CAVNZG010001668.1:0-28317 GCA_963693315.1 Diogma glabrata
TTGTTTTTCAACTTGAAAATGGCAATGTGCCGAAATATTGTTTTTATTAATTAAATAAAAATTAAATTTTTAAGACTGATATAAGTGTTTTCAAAAATATTTTTTAAAAAAAAAAATATATATATATATATATATATATATATATATATATATATATATATATATATATATATATATATATATATATATATATATATATATATATATTTATATATATATATATAAACTTCGTCCAGAATGGGTTAATTTTATTTACTCATTCATGAATTAAACGTTAACTCCTTTTTCAATCTTTTACTTGTATTGCAAATTGTATTGCATAAATTAATGTAAATTAAATTTGTTATACAAATGTTTACATTAATGAATTAAAAGGAGTTACCTAATACATTTTGCATAAATTAAATTTGAGTTCGCTAATACAAATGCAAGTTTGAATGAAAACAGGTGTGGCCTATTCAAAATGTACAGACTACGTAGTATTGATTTCTAGTGGATTATAGAAGTTTCGATTTATTTATTTTTCGATATAAATAAGCAAACAAAAATATCAGATAGTCAGTTTTAATTTTGCAATTAAAAGTGTTTTACAAATATTCGAAAGTATAAGGAATAATCGGAGGTACTTGAGCCTGGGTACTATTAGTGAAAGAATCTGAACTTTGGGACTAGTAAATACAGATTTTACGATTCCGAATATTATTGATTCAAATTGTGGAAAAGCGGCGAAGCTTATTGTACATAAATTGGAGACCCTGGAATTTATTGTAAGGAAAAACGGAAGCTGCTGTAATTTGGTTGATAAATAAAGTTTGGGATTTTGTTAACTAAAGATCTGTCTTTTTACTGTCGTGTTTGTTCAATAATCTAAAAGAACCAACGAAGAGTCGTTACAGTGGTGTCAGAAGTGGGATTATTGAAACAATGGTCAAAACAGTAAATATTAGTGATCTCAGCCAGACCAAGCTAAAGGACGAGTTGAGGAAAAGGAATGCTCCAATCCACGGAACGAAGGCAGAACTTGCATTCCGGCTGCGTAAAATTTTAGAAGAAGCAGGTGAAAGCACAGAGGTCATAGAAATAGAGCTGGAGGATGCTCCGGTTCAGAATGCCCCCGCAATTGATCCGATGATGGCGTTGATGAAAGAAATGATGGCACAGCAACAACAACAAAAAGTAGAACAACAACAATTTGCTGATATGATTGCCAAACAAGGAAACAACCAACAACAACAACTTGCTGATCTGATGGCCCGACAAGAGAAGCAGGCAGCAGAACAAAAAGTAGAGCAACGACAACAATTTGCTGATATGATGGCGAAGCAAGAAAGTCTACGTGAAGTAATCGAGTCACGTATATCCTGTGCAGAGGTGAAAATCAACAACATGGAAAGGGAGCTGCGGACAGTTACCGAAGAACAAGAGAAATTACGCAAACTTTCGAGTGAATTACGCCAAGAAATAGCACAAGGGAAGTCAGGTAACATGATCAATCCATCAACTACTTCAGCTCCAGCTAGAGTAAAAACACCCGCATTTGATGGATCTACATCGTATCAGATATTTAAGATGCAATTTGAGATAGCAACAACTGGGGTTGAGCACCAGCAAAAAGCAAACGCGCTTATATTGGCATTGAAGGGACCTGCTGCTGAAATTTTGCAGACACTATCAGCGACAGAGCGTGATTACAGCAAGATAATGGAGGCCCTAGAAGTAAGATATGGGGAAAGTCATATGCAAGCTCTCCATCGCATGCAGCTCAAGACACGAAAACAAGGAGTCAGCGAAACCTTGCAAGAATTAGAGGCTGACATTGTGAGACTGGTTAATCTATCATATCCGAATTATAACGCTGAACACCGAGACGAACTGGCAGCTGATACATTCATCAATGCTCTTCGAGATGGGCAAATGAGAAACCAGCTTTATCTAAGCGGAAAGAAGCTACCTGCAGAAGTCTTAGCATTGGCCCTGCAAATGGAAGCCGGAAAAAGAGCGTACGGTTCAGATAGAGTACGTCAGATGAAAGTTGCTGAAGAACCTCTAAAAGCAGCGCTTGATGAAGTGATCATGCGTGTCAAAAGTTTGGAAGATAAGCCTGAACGAAATCAACGAAGAAGATCTAACAGAGTAAGATGCTGGAATTGTGGGCAGTTAGGGCACATCAGACAAGAATGCAAAACACGAATAGCAGCAAAAGAAGGAATAGTTTCAGGCCGGTTGATGAACCTTTCAAACAAGCAAGTGGATGTCAAAAAGGAAGGAGATTGCCGCGTCAAAAACCGGAAGAGAAGGATACATTGTAACGCTCAAGATCTTTCAAGAAGACCCTGTGTTGAGGAGCGCAAGTCATATAGCAGGACCAAGAGAAAGGAGGCAAATGTCAAAAAGGAAGAAGATTGCCGCGTTGAACACCGAAAGAGAAGGATACATTGTAACACTGAAGATCTTTCAAGAAGACCCTGTGTTGAAGAGCGCAAGTCATGTAGCAGGACTGAAAGAAAAGAGGCAATGACAGTGAAGCAAATTAAGTTCCAAACTCCTGAAGACTGGTGTACCGAAGCAATGAAAAGAGAGCAGCTAAAGGATCCAGCTATGGCTCCAATGTTGAAATGGAAAACCGAGGGAAGGCGACCGGAGTGGAAAGAGGTAGCACCTTTAAGTACGGAGGTGAAATGCTACTGGGCGCAATGGGACTCACTATTTATGGACAACGGGATACTAAAAAGAAAATGGGAGTCCGCTGATGGGAAGAAAGTGTTAGAACAACTGGTGTTGCCATCAAGTCGAGTGGAAGAGGTACTGGAAAAGCTGCATGGAAGTATTTTTGGAGGACACCTGGGAGTCAATAAAACCCTGGCTAAAGTAAGGGAGAGGTTTTATTGGGTAAGGTATCGAACCGACGTAGAGCAATGGTGTCGGCGATGTGATACTTGTGCGGCGAGCAAAGGACCAAAAACTAGAACTCGAGGAGAGATGCAACAGTACAATGTGGGTGCCCCCATGGAAAGAATTGCTATAGACATCGCGGGGCCATTTCCGGAAACGACAAAAGGTAACAAATACATCATGGTGGTCATTGATTACTTTACAAAATGGCCGGAAGCCTATGCAATACCGAACCAGGAAGCAGTTACGGTCGCGGAAACATTAGTGAATGAATGGGTTTGCAGATATGGAACACCGCTCGAGTTGCATACCGACCAGGGAAGGAATTTCGAATCTTAACTGATGGAAGAGCTGTGCAGAACATTAGGCATTAGAAAAACACGAACTACACCTATGAACCCGCAGTCAGATGGCATGGTAGAACGATTCAACCGAACCATGGAAGAACATTTGTCAAAGGTAGTAGAAGCCAACCAAAGAAATTGGGACAAGGATCTTCCGTTATTCTTGATGGCCTACCGTAGCGCAGTGCACGATACGACAAGTGAAACGCCAGCGAATATCATGTTCGGAAGAGAACTACATCTTCCTAGTGACATCGAGTTCGGCATCCCTGGAGGTCTGGTATCTACGAAAACAAATTATGTGGGACAACTAAGGGAGAAGATGAATAAAATCCATCAGCAGGTTCGAGACCACATTAAGATTGCCAGTGACAAAATGAAAACCAGGTACGACATAAATGCAAATAGTGGCGGTTTTCAAAAAGGAGAATTGGTATGGCTATACAACCCCAGAAGAACTAAGGGAAGATCACCCAAGCTGCAGCCAGATTGGGAAGGCCCATATAAAATAATCAAACGAATTAATGATGTCATCTACCGCATACAAAAGGGACCCCGTACCAAGATGAAAGTGATACATCTGCAAAGGTTGGCACCGTACCAAGGTAACAGCACCAATGCGATATCTGATATTGTTCGGGACGAACAAAACTAAATGGAGGGCAATGTAATAAACTTCGTCCAGAATGGGTTAATTTTATTTACTCATTCATGAATTAAACGTTAACTCCTTTTTCAATCTTTTACTTGTATTGCAAATTGTATTGCATAAATTAATGTAAATTAAATTTGTTATACAAATGTTTACATTAATGAATTAAAAGGAGTTACCTAATACATTTTGCATAAATTAAATTTGAGTTCGCTAATACAAATGCAAGTTTGAATGAAAACAGGTGTGGCCTATTCAAAATGTACAGACTACGTAGTATTGATTTCTAGTGGATTATAGAAGTTTCGATTTATTTATTTTTCGATATAAATAAGCAAACAAAAATATCAGATAGTCAGTTTTAATTTTGCAATTAAAAGTGTTTTACAAATATTCGAAAGTATAAGGAATAATCGGAGGTACTTGAGCCTGGGTACTATTAGTGAAAGAATCTGAACTTTGGGACTAGTAAATACAGATTTTACGATTCCGAATATTATTGATTCAAATTGTGGAAA
The DNA here is from genome assembly GCA_963693315.1 of Diogma glabrata. Taxonomy (NCBI): domain Eukaryota; kingdom Metazoa; phylum Arthropoda; class Insecta; order Diptera; family Cylindrotomidae; genus Diogma; species Diogma glabrata. The sequence goes on from CAVNZG010001668.1 coordinate 4,407, forward strand.
AGCGGCGAAGTTTATTGTACATAAATTGGAGACCCTGGAATTTATTGTAAGGAAAAACGGAAGCTGCTGTAATTTGGTTGATAAATAAAGTTTGGGATTTTGTTAACTAAAGATCTGTCTTTTTACTGTCGTGTTTGTTCAATAATCTAAAAGAACCAACGAAGAGTCGTTGCAATATATATATATATATATATATATATATATATATATATATATATATATATATATATATATATATATATATATATATATATATATATATATATATATATATATATATATATATATATATATAAATATATATATATATATATATATATATATATATATATATATATATATATATATATATATATATATATATATATATATATATATATATATATATATATATATAAAAATATATATATATATATATATATATATATATATATATATATATATATATATATATATATATATATATATATATATATATATATATATATATACATATATATATATATAAATATATATATATATATATATATATATATATATATATATATATATATATATATATATATATATATATATATATATATATATATATATATATATATATATATATATATATATCTATATGTATATATATATATATATATATATATATATATATATATATATATACATATATATATATATATATATATATATATATATATATATATATATATATATATATATATATATATATATATATATATATATATATATATATATATATATATATATATATATATATATATATATATATATATATATATATATATATATATGGGTAATTCTTTTACAAACCGAACACCTTTCTGACCGACCCATTTTTGATTTGGCTGAAATTTTTTTTGCGGATTCTATGTCAAAAAAAAAGATATACGTGCTCGAGGATTTTTTTTTTTTTTTTGGAAAATAGAGCTGTTCTAAATTTCGTGAATTTTGTGATTTTTGGCTTGAAGACTTATTTTCAAAAATTCGTAGTTCCGAATCTATAAGAGCTACAAAATTTTCACCCAGCACTTTTTTGTAGCTGAAAAATTGAACTTTGAGGAAAAAATATTTTTTATAAAAAATATTAACAAATTCATATTATTATAAACAATTTAATTGTTTAAATCGATTTTTAACAATTGCGTCCAAAACGAATCCAGTTCTTAGTATTTTCTGTATTCTCCGTCAAGTTTTACGTCAAAAACATGTTTTAAAAATATGGTACCTTTTCAATTATTCTTAAAATATTAATTTATGTAGCGCGTAACGACCCAAAAAACGGCTTTTCGCTAATAAAATCAAATCTGTAACTTGTATCAAAAAAAGTTTAATGTGAAAGTTGTAGATAATTAAAAGGTCTACATCTTTTGTCCAAACTAGTGGACATAACCTCAAAATTTTAAATTAAATTGCAAAAAATGTTACAAATCATCTTTGTAACAATTATTTATTGAAAATTTGCATAAAAAAAATTTATGGGTTATTCGTTTTCAAATCGAATCTCCTGACTTGTTAGAAAACAAATCTTGATTGAAAAAAAAATTATTATCAAGCGTTTGGAAAAAAAATCGATCCAATGCACCACGTAATTTAAACCTGTCTGTTGTATTAGCCACCACTGCCTTGACAAACTTTGACAAATAATAATAGATGGTAAAAAATATCTTAGTAAATAAAAAAAATCAAGTAATGAAAAATAAAGTAATAATTCTTAATATTACTTATATGTACTTTATTGGAATAACCACATTTGTATAGTAAAATCAAAAATGAACACTCTCCTTGACAGATTAATAATAATATTTTTTAATTGAAGATTTTCACAAAATTTTTTTTTTCATGCAAAGAAAATATCTTAGCTTCTAATTCTTGAAAAGATATTGGAATCATGCAATGATATTTTTGAGTTCCCTTTATCGATTTCGCTTTTGTAAATCGTTCTGATAATAATTTTTTTTCTTCTTCGTAATCATCATTTGTAGAATAGTGACAAATAATGGCAATGAATCTGTCGCCCAATTAAATAGTTCTCGTGGTGTTCGAATAGGATCATTTATTCTCTGAAGACTCGCTCGCAAAAATAGTTTATGGGATCGAATTTGTTGAATCATAAAACAATCCTAAAAGTTCCATCCCAACTTTTAGGATTGTTTTATGATAACAACTTATGATTTATTTGAAAAGAAATGGCCTTTATGACAAAAGAATCTAGGCGACGTCATGCTGGATAGAAATTGGAGCATGACACATGAAACGAAGTAGAGAGTAATAAATAATGAATTCTATTACTTTAAACTTTAACTTTAACCAATATTAAAAAAAAAACGAAGAGAAAAAAAAACGAAAACAAGTTACAGATTTGATTTTTGTAGCAAAAAACCGTTTTTTGGGTCGTTACGCGCTACATAAATTAATATTTTAAGAACAATTGAAAAGGTACCATATTTTTAGAACATGTTTTTGACGTAAAATTTGACGGAGAATACAATGAAAACACTAAGAACTGGATTCGTTTTGGACGCAATTGTTAAAAATCGATTTAAACAATTAAATTGTTTATAATAATATGAATTTGTTAATATTTTTTATAAAACAAATTTTTTTCCTCAAAGTTCAATTTTTCAGCTACAAAAAAGTGCTGGGTGAAAATTTTGTAGCTCTTATAGATTCGGAACTACGAATTTTTGAAAATAAGTCTTCAAGCCGAAAATCACAAAATTCACGAAATTTAGAACAGCTCTATTTTCCAAAAAAAAAAAAAAAAATCCTCGAGCACGTATATCTTTTTTCTCGACATAGAATCAGCAAAAAAAGTTTCAGCCAAATCGAAGAGGTGTCAATGAATTTTCATCAAAATCCGTTCGGTTTGTAAAAGAATTACCCATATATATATATATATATATATATATATATATATATATATATATATATATATATATATATATATATATATATATATATATATATATATATATATATATATATATATATATATATATATATATATATATATATATAAATATGAGCAATTTCACGAAGATTCAACAACGTTTTGACTTAACCCCTTTTAATTTTGATTATTTTTTGTTTATAGATCGTCTTTGATAAATAAAAAATACAAGTTCTCTTAGAATTTTTTTTTTCGACCAGGGGTCTTCACAGGGTGCCCCTCAATTTTTTGTTATTTTGTGATGTGAGTGCATTTTGACGAGCGAATGTAGAAAAACTACCCAATCGATTTTCATAAATGATATGTCGTTGAATAGGTAGGTATTAGAACAAAGTTTTTAAAAATGTACACTGTTAATTTTTTGAAATAATTTTTAACGGTGTAACATAAGAAAAAAACGGTGTAATTGAAAAAAAGATGGAATAGCCTTTTTTTTTTTTCTAAATTGAAGCTTATTTTATATCTAACCGTGAAAGTTTGGGAGATGCGTTATTTTTTGTTTTAAAGATAAAATTCGTTGTGCATATGACTGTCGGGAATCAGTTTTTTTTTGTTCTGAAGGAAAATTATAAAAATGGCGTTTTTAGCGAAAAGATTTTTTTTTTTATGTTAAATATCAAATATTTTATTATAGAAGAACTTTTTAAAATATTATAAAAATTATATATGTAGTACAATAAAGAAAATAAATATAATTGTTAAAAATGATTTACGTATTTTACAAACAGAAGTTTCTTTTGAATAGGAAAACAGTTCTGCAATTATTTTCTTTGTATTAGATGGCATAAAAAATGAAATGTTTATTTGTCACTTTTAGTAATCACTTGTCACTCTTATAAAAAATAATTTGACAGTCTCGACTGCAAACAAAAAAACCGTATAAATAACTAAATCTATTTAGGAACTTTTGACCTTCTCCAGTCAAAAGTTCCTAAATAGATTTAGTTATCGTATTATCGTTCGTATTATGTTATTATGGTCATAAAGTAAAAGATTGTATTTTAACATTAAATTACAAATATTTTATTATTGAATAAACTTTTTAAAGTATCATACAAATTATATATGTAGGTTAAAGAAAATAAATATAGTTATTAAAAATTATTTACTTATTTTACATTTAAAAGTTTCTTTTGAGTTGGAAAACATTTTTGCATTTGTTGTCTTAGTATCTAATGGTACAAAAGAATGAAATTTTTGAGTTCCACACCGTATCCAAAGTTCATGGTAGATTCCCATTTTAAAGCCCATTCGAAAAGTTTTTTTGGTGTATCAAAAATATCTTTGCTGCCTATACTATAACGGTGTGCAACACGCTTCAGTGTACCACCAATTCCATCACAAGGTCCCTTTCCATGGCTGGTAGCATGAAAATGCCATTCTGCATCAACCTTAAAGTCTTTTTTATGGTGGCATAAGTTAATTAGGTTATGTTTATTTTTGTGTTGTATTGAGAAATTGTCAGTGTTATAAATTATTTTCGTAATATTAGAATTTATATGCGTTTTGATGAATTCAATAAGTTTTGTAATGAAAAGATGGACTGTAGTACTGTTGTGATCGTTTATATCCGAAATGAGTATCAAACTTCGGTGCTGTATATATTCACTTGCGGCACTTTTAAAATAAACGACAAATGGATGAATAGTAGCTTGTGAATTATTATAATAATAGCCTTGAACCGCATCCTGAATTATGAAGCCGTAGTTTTCAGAAAAATCCCCTTGAACGAAGCACTTCCTGCTTCTAATTTTTTTTTCCTCAATGAATGTAGATTGCTGTTTTGCTATAAAGTTGTGTGGTATCAAAATTTGTAAACGGTAAATAAATTTTTTCATAAATTCTTCTGCAGTTTCTATTAAAGTATCCAAATTGCATCGATCAGTGGTATTCCATTGTTGATATTTGACTTGAAGGATTCCTTTAACGTCAAAATCATTTAGTAATTTTTCTTCCAGTTGTTGAAGTTTTTTTGAACAATCATTGCACTTCAAAGTATGACAATCTTCTGTTAATTCACCACATGAAACAAAGTCAATTAATGTTTTATAATTCTGGAAAGCAGCATCAGTAATTCAAGACATCTTAGAGTGTTGAATCATTAGTTTCATATTTTGATGTATGGTACACACACACACATTATGAACTCCTTGGGATAATTTTATACATTCTTGTGGTCGAAGGGACGTGAATTTAGTAAATCCTATTTTCACACCAGGAAACTTATTTTTAAACTCCACATAAGCTTCATTTAATGTACATAGCAATAAGCGCTTTTGTGTTTTTATGCGCTCATCTCCTTTTTTAAAAGATATTGCATCTCGTTTGCCTGGTAATAATCTACTGATTTCATCACTTTTATAGAACTGCTCCACAACATTTATATCTGTTGTGGATACACTTCTTTTATCCGTCGCAGATGAATTATTGATGAAAATTATTTTTATGTAGAGTTTTACTTTTTTCAACCAAATGACGCGTAGCATTACTGTTGTTTGTTATTATAATTATATTGTTATTATAATTATATTATTATATTTAAAAATATAATAATTTATATTATTATATTTAAAAAAAAATCTACTTGAAGCCGTATTTTTCATTTATCAAAGGCTATCTATAAACTAAAAATAAACCAAATTAAAAAGTGTCGAGTCAAAATGTCGCAAAATTTTGCTGAACTTGACTGAAATTGCTTTTTTAAAAGTTCATTTAATAATAAAATATTTGATATTTAACATAAAAAAAAATCTGAATCTAAAAATCGCCATTTTTATAATTTTCCTTCAGAACAAAAAAAACTGATTCCCGACAGTCATATGCACAACGAATTTTATCTTTAAAACAAAAAATAACGCATCTCCCAAACTTTCACAAGTGGTTAGATATAAAATAAGCTTCAATTTAGTTTTAAAAAAAAAAAGGCTATGCCATCTTTTTTTCAATTACACCGTTTTTTTCTTATGTTACACCATTAAAAAGTATTTCAAAAAATTAACAGTGGACATTTTTAAAAACATTGTTCTAATACCTATTCAACGACATATCATTTATGAAAATCGATTCAGTAGTTTTTCTACAATCGCTCGTCAAAATGCACTCACATCACAAAATAACAAAAAATTGAGGGGCACCCTGTGAAGACCCCTGGTCGAAAAAAAAAATTCTAAGAGAACTCGTACTTTTTATTTATCAAAGACTATCCATAAACAAAAAATAGTCAAAATTAAAAGGGGTCAAGTCAAAATTTTCCAAAAATTTGCTGAACTTGCGTGAAATTGCTCATATATATATATATATATATATATATATATATATATATATATATATATATATATATATATATATATATATATATATATATATATATATATATATATATATATATATATATATATATATATATATATATATATATATATATATATATATATATATATATAGTTACAGATAATTTTTTCCCAAATTTGGATCATCAATCACAAATTAAAAGAAACAGTTTATAGACCAAAATTATTTTTATTTTTCTCTAATATAAAACGACGTTTCGAAGGTTGTTTGCCTTCTTCATCAGGTTAACTAAAATTAACAAAAATTAAATTTACTATCAACAATTGACAATTTTTTATATAGTAATTATAATTAAACACTAAAAGTATTGTTCATTTACTATGACTTACGTTGATGTATAAGTAAAAAGTATTTTCCTCATAAATTATTGGTTAACAATTTTTTTGTAAATGAAATATTTGTCAAAATCATAAAAATTAGACATACCTTCAGTAATTTAAAATAACTTATAGAAACTTAAAACAAAAATCACATCATGAACCTAAACATTCAAATAACTTATTAATACTAATAATGTTTTCCTGATTAACATTAAAATTAAAATTAACATGAATTTACATTTTAAGAACACTTGAACCAGTTATTGATTTTTATTGGGTAAAATATGTGAGTAAGTTTTCAATAAATTTTCTGTATCAGTTTTGAAATTTATTGCCGTTTTTTTATATTTGTGTATAAAAAGCATTTCTTTTGTGCACCTTTTTTTGTATTTGTTTTCTATTGCTAATATTTTAGGAGAATTATATCCAAACTGATGTCCAGTTTGGATAGAGTGTTGGAGGGCAGCCGTACCATCCGTTTTTACATGTTTATTGTTGTTGTCTGATTTGTGTAAAGCCATTCTATTTTTCAATTTTTGTGTCGTCATACCGATGTATTCACCCTGACAATCATTGCATGTCATTTTATATATTAAATTGTTTTTTTCTCCTTTATCAATTGGGTCTTTATTTGATTTGCAGAGTTTTTTTATATTCTTTTCCGTTTTGTGTCCAATCTGTAAATTTGGTTGTATTGAAGTAACCAACTTCCTTATATTTTCACTCAGACCATTTACATAAGTTAGTCCTTTATATTTCGTTGTTTTTTGTTGTTCATTAGTAGACGGGTGAGGTTGTGTAATAGTATTTCTATTTAATTTGTTGTTGTTAAACTTTTTTATTAATAAATTTATTAGATTGGTTACCCGTTCTTGTTGAGTATGTTATGAATAGTAACTATGTTGTCATGGTAGTATCTGTGGTGGCAACACTCGACAATCAAATTATATAAATGCACTAACGGAAGTCAAATTATTTTTGCAACCAAAAATACATCTTGTATAATTAGTAATTAAAATAATAAAATTAATCTTAATCTCGTCGAGCATACGATCGGATCGAATATATAATATTAAATCGAAAGTAATCTCTTTTTATATACAATTGTTTCAACGGTGTACATAATCTATAAAAGTGCTTTATTAATAAAACATAAATAAATTGTTAACAAGAGTTATTTCTTTTATTTATTAAAATTAATAGTGTATGAGACATTTTAGTCTCATCACGTGGTGACCCCGACGTGATTTGAACACGCAACCTTCTGATCGCAACCGCAACCGTACAAAAAATACAGTTTGAATTTAATAAATAATTGAAATGGAAATGGGTTACTATCAACAGATTGGACTGAAACATGGGGTTCACGTTAAAATTCTTTTTAAAAAATATAATAACAACATCAATGCATTTAGAAAAACTAAAGCTAGAAAAATATTTTTAATAAAATGCAGGAAGCTTAAAATGATTCCTAATCATATCTATAATAACACAAAACATATTACCAGACTCAACACAAAAATAAAAAAAGAACCAACAATATGGGAAAGAAATTTCCTATACAAAACCAATAAGAAAATATTAAATTTTGAAATAGCTACAACAATAATGCACCTGAAATATATAGAAAATTTCATTTTCACCACTAAACAGGAAATTTATAAGAATGTTTCACAACAAACAGCTAATGCTTTTTTCCATAAAATTAATAGAAATAGTAAAACCAACAACATTAATAATAAAGTTAACCAAATTGACAAAAAGTTTAATAAATTAATAGATCAATATGAACCTAAAATACACCATAACCCTGAATGGTTTATAAATTTAACCACAACAGAATTTCCCAAAGAAGCAGAATTACTTTTAGCACTATAGGACCAAAATTTGCAATAGCCCATAACAGGAAAGATTTCCCTTTATTTGACACTATTGCGGACATAGAGAATATAATCACAGCAATTGATAGTGAGGAAATGCACAATATTATAAGAGGAAAAACAACCACTATGATATCCAATTTTAAAAAAACTTGTGACTCGTTCACAGCTCATGAGGACAAGATATTACAAACTTATTACAATACAACAAAATTTTTTCTCAAAAAAAACAAAAACATAAAAATTTTACAGGCTGACAAAGGCAATATTACAATAGCCATGGATCAAATAGATATAGATACCAAGATTGAAAACATAGTTAGTGATCAGAACAAATATAGAAGATTAACCAAGGACCCGACATTGATTCTACAAACCACAAACAACAAAATTATCAAAGATCTAAGACAGCAAAATTATATCGATGAAAACACCAAAAAACAATTATTCACTTACACAGCCCAGGCTCCTAGATGTTATCCAACACCTAAGATACACAAAGAAGGAAATCCGATCAGACTAATAATATCAGGCATCAACAGTCCTTCATATAATATGTCCAAATACATAAATAACATTTTGAAAAAAATAAACAATCAAAATCCATATAACATTAAAAATTCATTTGATTTGAAAACTAAAATAGAGGGGTTAAAATTAGATGAAAGTGATCACTTAGTATCATTTGATGTCATAGCCATGTTTCCTAGTATTCCAGTGTATTTGGTATATAAATCAATAAAAAAAAGATGGTCACAGATATCGAATCACACCACAATACCAATCAACATTTTCATAAAAATGATAAGGTTTTGTTTAGAAGATACCAATTATTTCCAATGGAACCAAAAATGGTATAAGCAAAAAGATGGGTTAACAATTGGTGGGTGTGTCTCATCAATTTTGGCAGATCTAGTAATGACGGATTTGATGAGTGAGGCTATAGAAGAATGTGGATATGACCCAAAATTAGTAGCTAAATATGTTGATGACATACTTCTAATATTACCAATAGATGAAGTGGAAAACACCTTACATATCTTCAATAGCATCAATCAAAAAATCCAATTTACTTGTGAGTATGAACACAATGGAAAAATACCATATTTGGACATGGAAATAATTAAGGATTCAAACCACATAGTCACCAAATATTATAGAAAACCCACTAACAAAGATAGAATACTGCATTATAAATCGAAACATCCAAAAATTCAAAAAACCAGCACGGCATATGGGTTAATTTCAAGAATAATGACTCTTTCATCTGATAGATACTACCATGACAACATAGTTACTATTCATAACATACTCAACAAGAACGGGTAACCAATCTAATAAATTTATTAATAAAAAAGTTTAACAACAACAAATTAAATAGAAATACTATTACACAACCTCACCCGTCTACTAATGAACAACAAAAAACAACGAAATATAAAGGACTAACTTATGTAAATGGTCTGAGTGAAAATATAAGGAAGATGGTTACTTCAATACAACCAAATTTACAGATTGGACACAAAACGGAAAAGAATATAAAAAAACTCTGCAAATCAAATAAAGACCCAGATAAAGGAGAAAAAAACAATTTAATATATAAAATGACATGCAATGATTGTCAGGGTGAATACATCGGTATGACGACACAAAAATTGAAAAATAGAATGGTTTTACACAAATCAGACAACAACAATAAACATGTAAAAACGGATGGTACGGCTGCCCTCCAACACTCTATCCAAACTGGACATCAGTTTGGATATAATTCTCCTAAAATATTAGCAATAGAAAACAAATACAAAAAAAGGTGCACAAAAGAAATGCTTTTTATACACAAATATAAAAAAACGGCAATAAATTTCAAAACTGATACAGAAAATTTATTGAAAACTTACTCACATATTTTACCCAATAAAAATCAATAACTGGTTCAAGTGTTCTTAAAATGTAAATTCATGTTAATTTTAATTTTAATGTTAATCAGGAAAACATTATTAGTATTAATAAGTTATTTGAATGTTTAGGTTCATGATGTGATTTTTGTTTTAAGTTTCTATAAGTTATTTTAAATTACTGAAGGTATGTCTAATTTTTATGATTTTGACAAATATTTCATTTACAAAAAAATTGTTAACCAATAATTTATGAGGAAAACACTTTTTACTTATACATCAACGTAAGTCATAGTAAATGAACAATACTTTTAGTGTTTAATTATAATTACTATATAAAAAATTGTCAATTGTTGATAGTAAATTTAATTTTTGTTAATTTTAGTTAACCTGATGAAGAAGGCAAACAACCTTCGAAACGTCGTTTTATATTAGAGAAAAATAAAAATAATTTTGGTCTATAAACTGTTTCTTTTAATTTGTGATTGATGATCCAAATTTGGGAAAAAATTATCTGTAACTATATACAAATAGAGGACCAAGAGAGAAACTTTGATATTTGTCCATTGTGATAATTATCAACTTTGCTCTCAAAAATAAAGTGAAAACTAAGTTATATATATATATATATATATATATATATATATATATATATATATATATATATATATATATATATATATATATATATATATATATATATATATATATATATATATATATATATAGTTATGTTTCATGAATAAATAAATTCTAAAAAAAATGATTTATTTAATACAATTTATTTAATACATGTTACATTACAGAGTTTAAAAATTAGACTAACTATAAAAACTAAATTTTATAAATCTAAAGGTACAAAACAACCACTCAGCATATTCTATTATAATATGTTTTATGATATTTGATTCTTCTATCATGTTGTTACATGTTATGTCTGGTTGATAACATTCCATCATATTTCTAGTTATGCTATTTTGCATTGATAGCACTTTTCGTGAGAAAGCAGTTTTGTTATATGACTTGATGATACTATGGGATTATAACTCCTCCCTGGGGTGATGAAAAGTCGTCCTCGACTTTTGTTACTATGCCGGCTTTCCTTAATAGGTCATTGTATGCTACTTTGGTATTTTCCAGGTTAATTGGATTTTGCACTGTTTTTGTTATCGAGCATTTACACAGGCACATATACGATAGTACAACGATTACACATATGGATGATAATGATAAACCTCCTGAAAGTGTCCATATCCAATTTTCGTGATGATATTGCTTCAAAAAAACTTGTCGTAGCAGTTTCCTGTTTTGAATGGTATCCTGTTCGATTGCTGTTATGTTCTGAACAATTTTCATTTTCCTTACTATTTGAATACTGTGAAGTGCTCCCTGGATTTCCTCATTCTCGGTTTGAATTTCATAAGCTTGAAATTCTTTGTTGTTTATCGTGGCTGTACAATTATTGATTGTTATTAAAAAATTTCCTGTTAAATTTCTGTCATCTGGTCCACAATTAGTAACTATTTCGACGTTCTTTCCATTATTTATTAGTATTTTACCCTCAGATATCCATTGTATTGCTGTGTTGATCTCCCATGTTACTTTGCAGCTGCCTTGATTTCCAAAGACTAGTGGTTTTATGCATTCATCCTTAAATTCTTTTAGATCTGTATGTTTTTGGACAAAATTGTTGTAGTTGATGGTGGTGTATAGTTTCTGTCTGTTTTTGATGAGGTATTGTGGATAACTTTCGATAATGCTGTTATTTACAACTAGTGGAGTAAGTCTTATTGTTGTTGATGTAAAATTTTCCAATTTTGGTACCTCTAATATGTATAATAGTGTTTCCTCACATATAGCAATTTTGGGTGTTACAAATTTTAAAGCTTCGTCTGGAATTGTTATATTTACTCCTTGTTCAGTCAAAAGATTTTTTAGAACAATGATTTCTTTTAACGAAAGAACTTTGTTGCTTGGCAGTGCTATTTTGGTTCTTACTATTGCATCTTGGATGTCCTCAATAATTGCATCGATGGTTTCAATTTGCATAATTGCTGTCATAATTTCTAATTCGCTCAGAACTATTTTATTGGTTATCGATGTGTTGGTTAAGACTGCATTTATTGTTTTTGTTAGTAGCTGAATTCTTTTGTTGATCTGCTCGTTGACTTGGTATTGCTGGTTGTTTTCATTTATTAGACCATTCATTGTAGCGTTGATTAACCTTAAGTCGTCTGCATCTGGGCTTCCAGCTAACCATTTCCATCCTGATCCCAATGCATCCCATCTTCGTTGTCGGAGACGTTTTGGTGGTTTTATTTGTAGTAAGTTGTTATGTAACCTTTTACATTTTTCCTTAACTATTGTATACAAATCAAGTTCATTCTTATCTATCTTATCAACTATATGTTTCATAATTAATTCTATGGTAGTTTCTAGGTTTGTTATATTAATTGGGTGTATGACCCTTATGATCCCTGTTTGAATTTTACATTCGTTTATTTTTTCTAACAGAATTGGATCTTCATGCAAATTTTTTATTTCCAATTTTTGTGTATTGATACAATTAAATATAGTCAAAATTAATAAATTTTTAAAAGTAACCATGTTTCAAAATAATAAGTAAAAATTTCAGTATACAATACTACAATACAATATTTCAATTCAATATTCTTTTTAACTTTAGATTTAATTTTATTTATTATTGATGATAATATTATCGATTGATAAAACTGTTTTCTAAAATTTCTAATATTAATTAATTTTTATGCAATAAAAATTTCTAATGAGAATTTCTTTTATTTAGAATTTTGCTTTTATTTTTCTTGTTTTTATTAACATGGATAAGAATAGTAAAATTGGTTTGTAAGATTTGTAAAATCAGTTTTGGATAATTAATTAATTAAGATATTCAAATAAAAATTATATTGTCATAGTAAAAATTTCTGAAATGAAAAGTAAAAATCAAAATTAGTATTTCTTTAATCTTTTAATTTTATTTTTGTTTCTTTTTATATTCCTGATTGTTTTAAAAGTTTTGTAGTTTGCATTTTTAATTTTGGTTTCCAGCCCTCTTGGCTGAGATTTTGTTCTGATGTTTGGTTTAAGATAAACCAATTGATCATCATGTAATCTAGGTGGATCTTCTTTATTGTTATTTTGTCTCTCTATTCTGTTTATAACTTTTTCTAAATTAGTATTGACCGTTTTAAAAATTTGTTTGGCTTGTTCTTGTATTTCTGCCGGGTTTATTAAGTTATTTTGATTAAAAATGATCTCGTTCGGTGTGAAACCGGTTGACGAGTGTACCGAGTTATTATACAAAGCTACTGATAACTCTATCGCTGTTTGAATACTCGAGTTTGGCGATTTATTACGGTTTGTATTGAAAATTTCTATAATAGTTGAATGTGTTTTCTCAACTTGACCATTTGATTCCGATGATGATGCGTACTCCAATCGGATATTAAGATTGCTTAAGTATTCTTTGAATTGTAGTGACTGGAAAGTTGTCTCATGATCTGAGAAAATAACGTTAGGAATTCCGAATTGAGTGAAATACCTCGTTAGAGCTGTAGTTGTATCCAATAGATTTTTAGTTTCGATTGGAATCATTTGTAAATGTTTAGAAAATGAGTCAACAACGGACAAAAAATTTGTTTTGTTGATATTAAAAATATCTATGTGCACTCGTTCTAATGGTTTTTTAGTGCTCGGTCGCGGAGATATTTTTATATTATACGGTTTTCGGTCGTATTTATGAACATTGCATATGTTACATGCATTGATATGTCGTTTGATCACACTACTCATTTTAGGAAAAAAGTAGGATCGTTTGATCTGATTTACTACTTCATTCACCCCTCGATGGGCTCTTTCGTGCTCTTTAACTACGATTGCATTTTGACGCTCTTCATTTTTAACATCTTCGACCTTTTCTGTAGCGAAAACGAAATGGCCGTTTTGTGAGAAATTTTCTCGAAATACTTCCTGGATTGTCTGGTACAATTGTTCTGGTGCCAGGATTGCTGTTTGTTTACCGTTATGAAACTCTTTTATGAAATTTGTAATATCTTCTTTTTGAAATGATTTTTTCGAAATAATTACTCGTTTATAGTTTGGAAATATGTCTTCCAAAATTACTGTGTCTAGATTTGAAATTTTGAAAAATAATTGGTTCCTATAATAATTTATAGGACGACCTGCGAAGTGGATGAAATAATCATCGGATGTATCCGCAGAATGAATAGTGTCTATGTCACTATCCCTATTGGGAAGGTTTTCTGCTTCAGATTCACGTGGAGTGTTATCTGTTCCTATATTTATATTCACCTCGTTATCTACTGTAGGCATTCTGCTTAACGCATCTGCTACTACATTTGCTCTGCCTTCTTTGTAGACGACGTTATAATCGTAGTTCTCCAATTCAAGTCTCCATCTTAAGATTTTTGAATTTTTTTCGGATGATTTAATGAAAGTAAGTGGTTTATGGTCTGTTACTAACGTAAATTTGTTGCCGTACAGGTATGGTTGATATTTCTTGACAGACCATATTATAGCTAAAGCTTCTTTCTCGTTGGTTGCGTAGTTGATCTCTGTAGCGTTTAGTGTTCTTGAAGCGAACGCAATAGGTTTTTCTATATTGTTCTGGATTTGAGAGAGGACTGCACCTAGCGCAAAATCTGATGCATCCGTGGTTAGAATAAATTCTTTAGTAAAATCGGGATATGCTAAAATTTGATCTGTAGCTAAAATTCTTTTTAAGTTTTCGAAAGCTCTTATATATTCGACGTCTTTTGTGTTGACAACTTGATCTTTCTTTAAAAACTTTGACATGGGTTTGGCAATTTTTGAGTAATCTTTTATGAATCTTCTGTAATAACCTGAAAGTCCTAAAAACTGTTTAATTTGTTTAGCAGTTTTTGGTAATGGCCATTCCAGAATTTTCTGAATTTTATCGGTGTTAGGTTTAACTCCATCTTGTGTGATTATATGACCAAGAAACTCTGTTTCTCTCTTTAGGAATTCACACTTATCCAATTGAATTTTAAGATTGAAATGCGATAATCTTT
Source organism: Diogma glabrata (assembly GCA_963693315.1). NCBI lineage: Eukaryota > Metazoa > Arthropoda > Insecta > Diptera > Cylindrotomidae > Diogma > Diogma glabrata. The sequence continues at coordinate 19,902 of CAVNZG010001668.1, forward strand.
CGAGAACAGTGTTAAGGTTTTGTATATGGTTATCTAAGCTATATCCAACAATAATAATATCATCAAGATATACATGGCATATATTTCCTATTAGGTTTTGCAATACATTATTCATCGCTCGCTGAAAAGTTGCCGGACCGTTCTTTAAGCCAAAAGGCATTCTGTTGAACTCAAAATGTCCCTTGTCTGTTGAAAAAGCTGTTTTTTCTTGAGATTTTGGGTCTAAAGGAATCTGATGAAAACCTGATTTTAGATCTAAGGTTGAAAAATATACAGATTTTCCGAGACTGTCTAGAATTTCTTCTATTTGTGGGATTGGAAATTTATCATCTACTGTCTTTTCATTTAGTTTACGGTAGTCGATGACAACTCTTACTTTCCGTTTACCCGAAGCATCTTGTTTTTTCTGAACGACCCAAATTGGTGCCGAATAAGGACTTTTAGAATTTCGGATAATGCCACTGTCTAGCATTTCCTGAATTTGTTCCTCTACATCAGGTTTAAAATGATGTGGGTATCGATATGTTTTCGTATAAACCGGATTGTCGTCTTTTGTTATAATTTTATGTTTAATTATTGTTGTTGATGACAAATTCTCGTTCTGTTTTAACAGTACTGCTTGGTTTTTAAAAATTGTATCGAGTAAAATGTCTTTTTCATTTTTACTTAAATGTTCTGTTCGGATTAGGCTTTTGATAGTGTTTCTATCAATTATTTCATTTTTACATGGAATTGGTTCGAATGTTTCGAAATTGTTAACATCTAATTTCAGTTTTGGTAATGTTTCCGGTGGGTTTGGACAATTTGTCAACACCGTCATTGTTGTATAAAAATTTTCCGCTTTGTATAAACCGGGTTTGATTATTATATCGCTATTTAATTTTTGAAATTCTGGTACAAACCAGTCGCCATTGTTTGTGGTTTGTATCGTAATTATATGATTATAAAAATTTTCCTCAGGGTAATACCGATCAAATTTGTAATTATAATTGTTTAATAAAATTGAGTTTGTCTTATAATCAATTTTGGCATTCATTTTAGCCATTGTTTCTGAGCCTAATATTCCATCAAAAAATTTATGGAATTCAAGTTCAAAATAAATTTGTGCTGGTAAATTATTACCTAGGAGATTAATTTTAAAATTTTTATCGCAATTATGTGTACCTAAAATATTCTTTATTATAATATTACTTGAAGATGTTTTTGAATTTTCTAATGAACTATAAGGAATTAATCCTGGTTTGATTATATTTTTATTGGCACCAGTATCGATTAAAAGTGTTACAACGCGGCCCAATCGTTCATTGTAGCACTTCAAATATGGGAGAAAATTTAGTCTTCCGTATCTGAATTCGCGTTTACGCAAAAATTTCCATTATGTTCATCTTCTTTATCTTCAACTAAATATTCGATTTCTGAACTTTGGGATGAATCTTCTTGAGTATCCTCTGTAGTTTCGTGATTATTTATTATTTTTTTATTAAATGTATTTCTTGAACGCATAGAAAGATCCACTTCCATTGGTGTTGGTCTTTCTCTTACCGAATAAGTCGGTTTTTTCTCATAATTTGAAAAATTTTGATTGTGTTTTGGTTGAAACACGTTAGTTTTGTTTTGACTAATAAAACCGTGATTTTGTTTTTGTGGTGTATTCTGAAATACTTGTGTGTTGGTTTTTCTTGAATTACTTGAAATTTGTTCATTGCAATTAAATTTGCAAAGAAATGCATATGCCTCTTCAATACCTTTTGGTCTTGCAGCTTGCGCATATCCAAAATAGGGTTTGCGTAGTCCTGATAGAAATGCAGCTAATGCATCTTCATCGATAAATGCATTGATAGCATGCCACGCATTATTGTACAAAATATTTTGTTTGGATAATGATTTAATATTTTGAACTATTTCTTTTATTTTATTGTAGTATCCGTGGATACTCATTGTTTCGTTTTGTTTAGTCGCCCAAAGTTGTGACTTATAAAACGATAGTTCTTGCCGGTCTCCTAAAGATTCCTGCAAGATTTCTTTTGTTTCATTAAATGTTTTGGGATTACCAGCCAGACATAGTATATCTTTGGCTTTCCCCTCTATTTTGTTGTTAATAGTTTGTAAATAAAGACTATATTGTTGTTCTGACACTAATGGTTCGAATACACTCAGTGTGTCTTCAACTGTCTTTATCCAAGCCGAAAGTTGTTTTCTATTCCCATCGTACGTGGGTATTGATTTTATTGGATCAGGGATCCTAAATAAATCTAGAGCATTTGCCCTATTTGTAACCACAGGAATTTGTTCCTGAATTTGTGGTTGGGGTTGCTCTAATTTTTGGTTGAGATATGTCAACAATTGATCATGCTCACCTTGTTTGTTATTTAAATGTTGCAACTGTGCACCAATTGCCTCTAGTCGCTCTAAAACTGGGTCCATTTCTGAGTTGGCTATATTTCTATTCAGATCGAATATATCTGCCAATTTTTTTCTCATAAAAAGGATATAATAGTATTAATTTGAACTGTCTCTATCTTGTAGTGGACAGTGTGACAGGTTGGCGTCTATCTGGTAGTGCGCGCGTTTGTCAATTTAGTAACACTATTTTATATGATTTTAGAGTTATTTTTGGAAATATTTTGGATGTGTGCCTATCTTGTAGTACACGCTTCCATGAAAATTTTGAAATTAACTGTCGTGGATGACTAACGTTATTTTTGAAAACTTTATATATAAAATACGTTCACAAACACAAAATTTTCACTAAATATAATCACAATAATCACAATATAACAATAAAATAAAATAGGTTACCTGGTAATACGTATTCAATGTAAACGTCTATCTTGTAGTGCGTTACCTTTGAATCGTATCTTTCGTCGTGTTGAGCTGGTTCCAAGTGAAGTTGATATATAGTGTGGTGGAACCTCAAATCCTCTTCGCGTTCTTATAGGAACTTCAGCTAGAGATGTCTGATAAAAAAAAAATTTCACCTTATTTTACCGCGACGGGTTCACTTATTTATTGGTTTTTATTCACCAAATTATTACACTACACTTTACTATAACACTCACAAGACCGCACGGCTGCGCCAGTTATGTTTCATGAATAAATAAATTCTAAAAAAAATGATTTATTTAATACAATTTATTTAATACATGTTACATTACAGAGTTTAAAAATTAGACTAACTATAAAAACTAAATTTTATAAATCTAAAGGTACAAAACAACCACTCAGCATATTCTATTATAATATGTTTTATGATATTTGATTCTTCTATCATGTTGTTACATGTTATGTCTGGTTGATAACATTCCATCATATTTCTAGTTATGCTATTTTGCATTGATAGCACTTTTCGTGAGAAAGCAGTTTTGTTATATGACTTGATGATACTATGGGATTATAACTATATATATATATATATATATATATATATATATATATATATATATATATATATATATATATATATATATATATATATATATATATATATATATATATATATATATATATATATATATATATATATATATATGGGGCATTCCATGCCAAATCACCGAGGTTTCGGCCCGACCCCTTTCGATTTCGCTGAAAATTTTTTATCATTTTCTACCCTACCAAAGACATTTTTCTTAATTTTTTCAGATTTTTTTACCCAACCCAAAAAAAGTTACGAATTTTTGGAAAAAACCGCACTTTTTGTTTTAAAATGCTAGAACTTTTTCAAAAATTGACCGTTCGGGACCGATTTTTTTTCAAAATTTGTGTTTTTAAATGCAGTTTTCAGAAAAAAATACAAAAAATTTTGCAGATGTCAGGATCTATGAAATATTTCAATATTTTCGAAAAAAACGTTTTTTTTTCGAAGTCCGAAACCTTCGATTTTCAATTTTTTTGTCTCAGAAAAAACTTCAACCAAGATAGTATTTAACCCCCCTATTTAGATTTTGTGCCGACTTTTCTTTCTATTTTTTTTTTCGATTGAAAAAAAAAAAAAATTCTAAAATTAGCTTATTTTACATAACTTTGCGTTAAAATTTTTTTGGATTGTTTTTAAAATCTTAGAAATTGAAAAAAATTGTACAAAAACAATCGTTAAGTGTATTTACAGCCAGGATTGAGTTATTTTATTAAAGTATCGTTGTTACAATGTTAAAAATTTAAATATTATAATTATTTTCCTCGATTTAACGATGTTTTTCTTGGTTTCTTAACTGTACTGTGTTGTGTGGATTGTTCCGACGAAGAAAAAGACTTAACTATTCCAACAAAATTCAATAATGGAGTAATTTGATGAATTTTTTGTGTCGCTGGTATCGGTTTAGCATTTTTGAAGCGTTCCTCTAATTTCTCTTTCATGGAATTGTATTCTTCAGATTTTGAAAATCTAATATTAATATTTGGTAAATTTTTCAAAGCCTACTCAAATAATTGTGATGGTATTAGAATTTGTAGATGAGGTGGCAATTGTAGGCTAGCACGTGCAGCCATTCGTTTCAAAGTACCACCTATTCCATCACATGAACCTTTACCATGTGCCGTAGCGAAAAAATTCCACTCTACGTTTATTCCGAATTCTTCATTGTAATGAGGTAAATTAACAAAATGTTTGTAATTTTTATACTGTTGTGGCGCGCCATCCAAGAAGAAAAAAATTTTACGAACTCCAGATGACAAAGATTTTATGAAATAGATAATGACCCCAGAGTACAAATGAACAGCAATTGCATCATGATTCAAGCAATCAGAAATTATTGCCATACTCTGATGAGTAAGTTGATTGTTTTTTTTATAATAAATAACCAAAGTATAAACCGTCGTTAAACCAAGAAAACCATCGTTAAATCGAGGAAAATAATTATAATATTTAAATTTTTAACATTGTAACAACGATACTTTAATAAAATAACTCAATCCTGGCTGTAAATACACTTAACGATTGTTTTTGTACAATTTTTTTCAATTTCTAAGATTTTAAAAACAATCCAAAAAAAATTTAACGCAAAGTTATGTAAAATAAGCTAATTTTAGAATTTTTTTTTTTTTTTTTCAATCGAAAAAAAAAAATAGAAAGAAAAGTCGGCACAAAATCTAAATAGGGGGGTTAAATACTATCTTGGTTGAAGTTTTTTTTGAGACAAAAAAATTGAAAATCGAAGGTTTCGGACTTCGAAAAAAAAACGTTTTTTTCGAAAATATTGAAATATCTCATAGATCCTGACATCTGCAAAATTTTTTGTATTTTTTTCTGAAAACTGCATTTAAAAACACAAATTTTGAAAAAAAATCGGTCCCGAACGGTCAATTTTTCAAAAAGTTCTAGCATTTTAAAAAAAAAAGTGCGGTTTTTTCCAAAAATTCGTAACTTTTTTTGGGTTGGGTAAAAAAATCTGAAAAAATTCAGAAAAATGTCTTTGGTAGGGTAGAAAATGATAAAAAATTTTCAGCGAAATCGAAAGGGGTCGGGCCGAAACCTCGGTGATTTGGCATGGAATATATATATATATATATATATATATATATATATATATATATATATATATATATATATATATATATATATATATATATATATATATATATATATATATATATATATATATATATATATATATATACACCTATCCCCCGTTTTACACGGTAGATACGTTCCTGATAAAAACGTGTTAATCGAAAATATAAATTTTGTATGGAAAACCGTGTTAAACGAAAAACGTGGGTTTTTGGTCATTTCTTGGGTGACAAACAGATTCGGTAAAACATAAAAGTACCAGTTTAATCACATAAGATATCGACATAACAGTTAAATTGATTTTCAAAAAGAAACATGTAACATAAACAATAAGAAATTCACAGAAAAATAAAAAGTAATTATGCATGCACATACTAGCATGTTGACCTAAATCAAACCTTACTTAACTTATCCCAACCGAAACACGTAAAAGAGAAAAACAGAGTTTTTTTCTGTGATATTTCCAACCATAATTTTGAATTGGAAAATCCAAATGAATTCCATAGTTACTTGAGTTTAATTGCTCACAAAATCCTGAATAACTTGATTCAGTTCGGTGCGACTTGAAGTTAAATCTGTAATTAATAATTGTGCTTTCTTTTTAGTTAAATCTTGCAAACATCTTCATATTGACTTAAAAATTCGTTGACAGTTCGCAGAAATCGGAGAGCGAGTTCAATATTCGGATCATGTTGTTGAAAGTAATTGCAATTTTTATTATCTTCTGGTAAAATGGTTGTAATAAAGAAGTTTTAATTTTGAGTAGAAATACAATTTATCCATTTATAAGCTGCAAATCTTGAGGGTGACATGGAGCATTGTCCAGTAAAAGAAAAACCTTAAATATTATTTTGATTAATACTATTTTACTTCTGGTACGTAAGAGTTATGAGACAAATCAATGAACAATGTGACTTTAACCTAAGCTTATGTATTGGCATTCCAATAAATGGAAAGATTTGTTTATTCCTTTTTACCTGGATGCTTTGCCACCTAAACCAAATCACTCTTTAGTATTGAAAACCTGATCAACAGCAAAATTCTGTAATTGTGAAGCGGTGAAGTGATAAGTTTTTGAATGAACAGAAATGATGGAATTTTTAACGCTTCACAGTTGCAGAATTTGGCTGCAGGACAGAAAGATGTACCGAAATTAATTTCAGTCAATTTTAGTGGGTACATACTGTTGTGCTGTATCTAAATCAGCAGATGCGCTTTTTAATTTTAAATTTTTTGCAAAAACTGTCCGTGTTTAAATATTTCGAACCAACTATGACTTGCAATAAAACTTAACAGGCATTTTATTTGAGTAGTTGGAGTAGATCTATTTAGTAGATGGCAACTATTTCACATTCCATTTTAAAGTCTTACTAGTTATGATACTGGTACCAATTGGAATACGCCTTTGATATTTGCCTTCAAGCCATATCATTTATTTATTTTCCATTGTTTTTATTTTTTTTAAATAAATGTGTTGTGTAGTAGGAATTACAATATGTATCAAAACAACAAATAAAAACTTTTAACATCACGGTCACCGCAACAACATGCGTTCAACGATGTTGATGGACGCTAATTTTTATTGTTTGAGTTCTTTAAATTTTTTTGAATTGATAACTAAACAATAAATCCAATCATTTATTAAAATATGACAGACCCCAATATTATAGGATAGAATAAGATCTCACTGCTATTGCCAGTGTTGTATGATATCTCACGTTAACTCGTATAACTCGTACCAGATAGAATTATTTACGCACAAATTAACTATGACCATTGATACACCTACGCATTTTGTATCTAGCTAATAACGATCTATTGCTTAAAATCAACTGATTTACATAGAGAATCTCTTACATCCTTTGCTGATTTACATCAACATGTATTTACAAAATTTTGCTTTGAACACTCAAAGGCGTTTTTTGTTACAAGTTTCTTGTTTTCTTGTTTTAATACAACCTGTATGTATATGATCATAAGTGGTTATACCAGAAGGTTTAATTAAAATAAAGTGCGTGTAATACCGAAATTTGTCTTTTTTTTAACTTTTTTTTTTGGAAATTTGATTTCAAAAACCGTGTAAAGTCGAAAACGTGTTTAAACGAGTGTCGTGTAAAGCGGGGGATAGGTGTATATATATATATATATATATATATATATATATATATATATATATATATATATATATATATATATATATATATATATATATATATATATATATATATATATATCTATATAAATATATATATATATATATATATATATATATATATATATATATATATATATATATATATATATATATATATATATATATTATATATATATATATATATATATATATATATATATATATATATATATATTTATTTATTTATTTATTTATTTATTATTTATTTATTTATTTATATATATATATAGGTCTAATTCATATTAAATTCAAGTTGGATCACATGAGTGGTTTGAAATCTCAAATTCATCATATGTATTCTGTTTGTCATCGAAAAAAAAAAATAAACGTATTTTTTTTTTTCCTTGAAAAACAGCATAAGTGTAAAATAAATCAAATTTTTGTCAAAAAAAACACCTTTCGACTGGCCCCCAAATAACTTGGGAATGAATAGCTTTAATTCTAAATCTTTTTTTTAAACAAAAGCTAAAAGAAAAAAAATAATTCGTTTTAATGATTTGTATCTCACTTAAATATTAGTTATAGAAATTTGGAATTAAAGCTATCCTTTCAAGTTATTTGGGGCCAGTCGAAAGATGTTTTTTTTGACAAAATTTGATTTTTTTTACACTTATGCTGTTTTTCAAGGGAAAAAAAAAATACGTATATTTTTTTTTTTCGATGACAACAGAATACATATGATAAATTTGAGATTCCAAACCACTCATGTGAAAATT